>JBBBDQ010001204.1:2500000-2565000 GCA_037127315.1 Ascarosepion bandense
ACTGAATCGGTTATGCATGGTCCATACACCAGATTTTATTATTATATTTGAATGTAGACGAATACACTGTTGTAGTTGCTATATCTCAGAACCTGGCAGTAGTACTAGGTACATTCGACATTATTGTGACTTTATTCTCGGTAAAATGTCCAACGATACATGACAACGACCTCCGGTAATCATGCCTTATGTCAGATTAAGTTAATCGTAACAAATATTTTAACAATTCACCTCAGGGATAAAAGCGAACGTAGACAGCTAATAAGAGGAAGATGGCACCATTGGATACGTAGAGATAGGGAAGAAGGAATTAAGACGTGAAAGAAGAAAGGAAAATGTAAGGAAAAGTGGAACCGATTAGAAAAGAGACTAACGGTTTTGAAAGATTTTACAAATAAGTAGCCAAATCAAAGATAAAGATTAATTGTAAATTCTTGACCGGTAATTAACTAAAATTCTACTCAACATTTGTAATGTGGCTTAAATACATACTTGAATCGAAGAATAAGAAAATAAAAAATATATAGTTATAAGATTAGAAATATTGGCAAACAGTTTGTTCTGTGTGTCGTTTTTGCTGGCCTAGATTTTCGTTCAGTTTGTCGTTTTTGTGGGCCCAGATTTTCGTTCAGTTTGTCGTTTTTGCTGGCCCAGATTTTCGTTCAGTTTGTCGTTTTTGCTGGCCCAGATTTTCGTTCTGTGTGTCGTTTTCTGCTGGCCCAGATTTTCGTTCAGTTTGTCGTTTTTGCTGGCCCAGATTTTCGTTCAGTTTGTCGTTTTTGCTGGCCCAGATTTTCGTTCAGTGTGTCGTTTTTGCTGGCCCGGATTTTCATTCAGTGTGTCGTTTTTGCTGGTCCAGATTTTCGTTCAGTTTGTCGTTTTTGCTGGCCCAGATTTTCGTTCAGTGTGTCGTTTTCTGCTGGTCCAGATTTTCGTTCAGTTTGTCGTTTTTGCTGGCCCAGATTTTCGTTCTGTGTGTCGTTTTTGCTGGCCCAGATTTTCGTTCAGTTTGTCGTTTTTGCTGGCCCAGATTTTCGTTCAGTGTGTCGTTTTTGCTGGCCCAGATTTTCGTTCAGTGTGTCGTATTGTGGGCTCAGATGTTAGTTCTAATTTGGCTTACAGTGATTTTTTTATTTTTGTTGTGGAATCTTCCCATTGTATATGATAATGGACTCGATTGAGAGTACATTTACTCCTACCATAGAGAGAGCTATAGCTGCCATAGGTTGCGAGTAATCGTAGAGATCCATGCGAGTTATCAGAGAGTACCCGAACTGATACGTAAGTTATCCAAAGTCTACCAAATCAGAAGTCAGACTAGCTCTGACCTCAAATCAGTTCGAAAAATATACAGGGATATACTATTTCCAACGACTTCACTTCAAGACTTGTATATATTTATTTTCTTATTAATAGTATTCCTGGATTTGCTAACTTGCGTTCAAGTTTGTCTATTACGTTCAATATAACCTACATTTCTATCTCCATATCTGTTTTGGTTCCTCGCTCGGAATCCACAACAAATTTTGTTACTGGTATTTTTACTATGAAAATGTATTTTATAATATCTACTATTTAACTATGTGCGTTGTGGTACAGTGGATATCAGCTCGGAACGAGAAACCGGGGAGCCGAGTTCGAATTCCAGCTGAATCCATTGCATTCACTTACGCACAAATACCCTTGCGAAAGGTATTAATCCGTCTTCTCCTGTTTTGGGTTAAATAGCAGGACAGATTGGGTTCTATAACCTTGGTCGGCAACCAGTCTACAGCAGAAAGCAATGGCAACCTACTGCGGGATAATCCAGTTAGTCATGCCTCGAAAAAGATATGATCACCCAAGCGTGTTTCACGTATGGCACTTAACTGACTGACTGACTATTTAACATTTAAAGAACCTGTAGGCCAACTTTTAACCCTTATTTTTCCTGTACATTTTATAATATTTTTTTTTTTTGTGACGAATCTTATTTCCATTTTTGTTTTTCCATGAGTCTACTACACATATAACTTCCCTACGCCTTCTTATAATTCTAACGGGTGGGTGCCTTTATATACATCTGTATGTATTTTTGTAAGGATTTGTGTGTTCGTACATGTGTATATTTATATATATATATATATATATATATATATATATGTGTGTGTGTGTGTGTGTGTGTGTGTGTGTGTATGTATATGGGTATGTATTTATATGTATATAATTTTCTTTGCTTACTTATCACTCAACCACGCCATCCCTTTTTTTCCTTTTTCCTTTCCTTCCCCTAATACTTTTATCTCTCTGACATGGCTAAATTTAAACCTTTACCTCTTGAGTCTTGTATGAGGGAGGGGGTATGTCTTTTAATCTGAGACATACGTATCTGTCTGCGTTCGCCTTAGAGTAAAAAATTGTTAATCCCACCCCATTTTATTTTCCTGTGTGTAGATATTTTTGTTTGGGACTTCAACGGTATCAAATCTTTTAACACATTTGAATTTGAGTAAATAAAATTTTCGTTTCGCCGTTGCTGAAGAAGCGAGAATTTCCTCGTAGAAATAGCTATCCAACGGATTTAAAAATGGAAATGTTTGTTATATATATATATATATATATATATATATATATATATATATTCTCAGGCATAATCTGTACAGAGGAAGAATATGACTAAAATAAAAAGAGTTGAGAGGAAAATTGTATTTAGTTTTAGCCGACGCGTTTTTCTACTGACGGGCTTTCTTTTTCTATGCGCCCTGTCCTTTCAAGACGTAGGCGATCATAGCCATCCACCTCTCCCTATCCCTGGGGACTCTTAGCACACTTTCGCCTGTTACACCACGCAACCCCCGTTTTGACATTCGCACGCTCAGGCCAGTTAAGTACGTTACACGCTGTTTTTCCGTCTCTCTTCCTCATCATCTGGCTTGTTAGTATCAGGTTCTCCAAGCCCTTCTTCCTCATTGCATGTTCCAGAAACTTTAGCTGTCCCTTCCTGATGCTAAGTATTAATTTCTTTTTCATTTCCACCTTTTCCAAAACCTCATCATTGTTCACATGCTCGATCCATGATATCTGCAGTATTCTTATGTAGAACCACATTTTAGTTGCTTCAAGTTTTTCCTTTATTTTCGATGATATTGTCCAGCATTCACTTTCATATTAAAGAACTGACATCACATAGCAATCCAATACTATCTTCTTTGTTTCTAGCGAAATTTTCCCGTCTCTTAATACTCTACTCAGCTTCTGGAATGCGTCCTTCGCCATGCCAATTCGTCTTCGGATCTCTGTGTCGCAATTCCCGTTTTCTGTTAGAACACTTCCCAGGTATTTAAATTTTTGTACCTGTTTGATTTTATTATCCCTCACCTGTATTTGACATTTTAGGCTGCTCTTTTAAAAGTATCTAGAGACAAAAAGAAAATGATGTTGGTTACTAGAGAATTATATTTATTGATTAGTTCAACTTCCTGCTGCCACATCTGGTCGAGTGCCCCTTCTATTCTCTTCGGGGTTCTTCACAAAATCCAACGGTGAATCTGTAATGTGATTGATACCGACTTGGCAGCCTGGCTGCAGTCACTCTCTCCCCGGCGTGATGTGTCTTCCCTGTGACTCTTCTATAAATACTTTTACGGCTTCTGCTCCTATGAACTTAGATCACTGGTGCCCCCTAGGTATGAATTTGTACGAGATACTAGATTAGCAACTAGGTCTTACTCTTTTACAGTGAAACCGATAAAATGTAACCGCAATTTCTACTCTAACAGCTTCTTTTCTCGCACTTCTCGCCTGTGGAATTCCCTTCCATATACTTGCTACACCGATAGCAACAATCTTCAGGAATTTAAATTTATGGTCAATAGACATCTCTTATCACACTAACTTGCATCCATTCTCTCAAACTCTCTTCCCATATACCCCACCCCCATCCTCGGTATGCCCGTCCGTCTATCACCTTTCTCCCGACATTTCCTATAATTAACCACTCTTTCTAATTACTTTCCCCTTGGTAACCCCCTGCGCAACAATGGCAGTGGAATGCCATGCTTGGGGTGAAATGATTAAAAAAAAAAATTGATTACATCATTTTTCTTTCATGTGAAATATTTGGATGAAATTATAAGACGCTGAAATGATGGATTTCACCGTTTTCTTTTTCTTTTTTTTATATGTTTAATGTATATAATATCAAAGTATTAATCGGTGTTCCGGTTTTTCTCAATCTCAATTTTGCACTTTCTCAAGCCAACGTATACAACAAACATAAGAAATCAAAAGAAAACGTTTAAATCAATCAAGGCCTGGGCGGCAAGGTACCTATGTTGCTTCTACAAATACTTTCAAGGCTTCTGCTCCGATTAACTTAGCTCACTGGTGCCCCCTCAGCATACATTTACTCGAGCTACTAGACTAGCAACTAGGTATCACTCTTTTACAGTGAAACCAATACAATCTAATCGCAACTTCTACTCTTTTAGCTTTTTTTCTCGCACTTTCCGCCTATGGAATTCCCTTCTCTATACGTGTTTCCCCAATAGCTACAATCACCAAGAATTTAAATATAATGTCAACTGCCATGTCCTTGCTCTCTGACTCACATCCTTTCACTCCTGTTCTTTTCTCCATCCACTCTACTCTCATCACACCAGTATACACATCCTTCTCTTACCCACTTCCTGACATCCCCTATAACTTGTCTCTCTTTCTCATCACTTTACCCCTATGTAATCCTCTGCACACGATGTAAAACTGCTTTGCTTGGTGTGAAATGATTAAAAAAATATGGCGACTTGGAGGCAATGTTCCATCGACTTTAGTTGCCGAACCTTACGGCAACATATTACCACCTCTTCCATTAAAAAATCATGGAAAATCCTTGGTAATTGAGACAGTCTTATAGCAGTCACTCACAGCCTTCTTGGTTTCCAAGACATCTGCCTTATGCTGTCAGGTCATTGCACAACTGGAGGTATGTTGACAAAAGTTTCCGGATTCCGACTGGGACTACTTTTAGGAATAAAGGTATGACAAATTTGCAGTATACCCATTATTTATACTAATAGATTAAAAATTGCAATGATTTTTTTGTTATGTCGCCAAGTATAAATGAATAACACAACAACAGAATCAGAATATAAGTTGTAATCCGCGGAAAAACGGTTAGTATGTACAGAAGTGATTAGTGATATTTACAATAGAAAAGATACAAGAGTCCAATCCTTCGTAAGACGTTGTATACGTGATTGTTTCCGGTACGTCACCGGAAGTGTGACTAACTCTTCACTGACTCTCAAGTGACTCTCAAGTGACTCTCTACGACTCTGTACGAACCCGTACGACTCATTATTTAGTCGTCCCTCCCAGTAAGGGCAACATATGACGCATGGTCAGTTTATATCTGGGCTTTCCGGGCTATATGGCCCGGCCAAAAAATGTCTGTCTATTTTTGCCCAATCGTGCCTCTATCCTTCGGCGGAACCACGACTGGGTTAATGCTCTCTGCTCGGAAGCATTGAGCGCCCTCTACCCAAAGGCAGAGGGCTGACAGTGTCGTAGACTCATTATTGAGTTGTCCCTCCCAGTAAGGGCAACATGTGACACATGGTCAGTTTGGACTGGGATTTCCGGGCTATATGGCCCAGCCAAAAAATATCTGTCTATTTTTGCCCAGTCGTGTCTCTACCCTTCGGCGGAACCACGACTGGGTTACTGCTCTCTGCTCGGAAGCAGAGAGCGCCCCCCGCCCGAAGGCAGAGAGCTGACAGTGTCGTAGAGTCGTCAGTCTAGTGACTCGGTACGACTCTCCCTGTAGAGAATCCACCATTGCTATATATAGCAATGGGAACAGTTCATCATGTAGTCAAATAGGGGCGGCGCCCTAACACTTTTTGATTATCTTTACCTTTCCTTATGTTTTGAGATTTGTTTAGGGATTCACTCTTTGACCATAGCTGGGACCCTAAAAGGTGCTACAACGCTGGACTAGGGAGAATCTGGGAACAACATCATTTAAGACATAAATTCGACGCTCCTCAAAACTTCTAATCTCCCTACCACAACCCTTGCTTTACGATGTTCTTCATTATTAGACCCATGACTACCTATAGTCAAGTCAGGGTCTTCACTTATCCCGGTATATTCTGCTGCCCAAGCATGCAGGGCAATAAAACATGGGGGGAAAATTACAGATAGTGGATTGCAACTTATAAATAGAGCTATGATAAAAAAAAATTGCCTGCTTGTAACAGTGAAGGTAATTCGAAAAATATTGGTTAGAGGTGCTTTTTTATGAAGTACATTCACCCATGTGAACGTTCTTCATGTGCGTTGTAGTGCAGTAGACATCGACCCGGAACGACAAATCGGGGAGTCGAGTTCGAATTCCAGTTAAATTCCTCGCATTTACTGACGCGCAAATACCCTTGGGAAAGGTATTAATCCGTCTCTTCCCTCCAGTTATAAATTAAATAATAGGACAGATTGGGTTTTATAGCCTTGGCTGGCAACTAGTCTACCGCAGAAAGAAATGGCAACCTACTGATGGATAATCTTCTGCCCAGTCAGTCATGTCTCTTTCGCTTGTATCACGTAAGGCACTTGACTGACTGACTGACTGACGTTCACCCAATACAAACTTAAGGGCCGCTCAAGGTTGAGGCTTACTGAGTGAGGTTTTGTAACTTGAAGCCGTGAAAACTGATGATACCAAGATACCAAGACTATCATTGTGAAACTGATGACACTGATGATACCAAGACTATAATTGTTAAGAAGCATCCTACCGGGAGTATGTTCCACAAAGTAACACTTCTGGGGAAATATTGTTTGAGTGGAACTCACTCCTTATCAAAGAAATATAAAATGAATCAAGTAACTTGCCACTGGGAATATCGTTTTTTTTTTGTTTTTTTTTTTATAATCATATCGCCCCAAGTAAGGCAGTTTACTTTCACTAGTGCGCTGTGGGTTACATAAGATGGTTATGAGGAAAAGGGTGGTTATAGGCGGTGCTAGGAAGTGTGTAAGAGAAGAAGGAGAATACTGATGAGAGTGGAACGGACAGAGAAAAGAGCACGAGAGAGAGGATGCAAGTTAGTGAGATAAGAGATGACTATTGACTTTACATTTAAATTCATGGAGATTGTAGCTGTCGGGAAAGCAGGTAAAAGGAAGGGAATTCAACAGGTGGGAAGTGCGATAAAAGACGCTGATGGAGTAGAATTTGCGTTTATATTTTATTGATTTCACAGTAAAAGGGCGGGACCTAGTTGCTAATCTTGTGGTTCGAGTAAATTCATACATAGTGAGCACTAGTAAGGTAAGTTCATCGGAGCAGAAGCCGTGAATAAATTTGTAGAAGAGGCACAGAGAAGCCACATTACGCCGGTGAGAAAGTGACTGTATCTGAGCTGACAAGACGGAATCGATCACATTAGAGATTCTCCGTTGGATTTTGTCAAGGTGAATAGCCGAGGTGAATAGCAGGGGCATCCGACCAGATATGGTAGCAGTATTTAATGCACGGGCGGATGATAGATTTATATATGTACAGGATAGTTTCAGACGGGAAAAACTTCCTGGCCCTACACTGAGAACCAACTTCTTAGCAGCGGATTTAGCTATAGATTCTATATAATAATTTCACTTGAGGTCTGTTGTGAGAGTTAACCCGAGGAGGCGCAGTGTTTTGCTTTCAGGGAGACTAGCCTGATCCATGCTAATGGGGGTGAGGAGCGATTGTCTGCGATGGTTAATAGATACCAACTTCGTTTTGGAAACAAAATTCACGAGTCATTTCTTACCCCAGTCAACCACGGATAGGATGTCTTTTCAAGCTCGGCAGCGAAGTTTGCTTTTTCAGTTTCGGCAAATTTTTATCGAGGATAGAGTAAACCGTAGTGTCGTCAGCATATATGCAAACCTGGGATCTTATTACATCGGGAAAATCGTTAATGTAGATCAGGAAAAGCGTAGGACCTAAAATAGAGCCTTGAGGGACACCCGCGTTCGTTAGATAGTACTGGGGGGAATGTCCGTTCAATAGTACCTTCATTGTGCAATTTGAAAAGAATGACTGGAGTAAGTAAGAAATTCTAGTCGGGTAGGTCTGAACTAGTACAACAAAGAAATATAATTAATTTGAACATCTGCCACAATAATAGCGACAGAGTGTTGAGGACCTAGTAACAGTTTGTGTGTGGGGTGAGCATTGCAGGGTGCAGAATAATTTCTCCCTCACAAGGATGTGTAATCATTTTTCAACTCTGTTGACTACCGGACAGACCGATTTATTTTCTTAAATTTTTAATATTAAGTGCTGAACTGAAATTCAGTTTTGTTTTACTCCAGCAATCAGCATAATATATTGCACGGCACCCAGCACCGGTAACAGAAATAGATGTCACCATTCTATGGGATTACACCATCTACATAGACAGAAAAATTGAAGCAAATAGGCCGGACATTATTGTTAAAAACCAGAAAGAAAAAACTTGTCTATTAATTGATATGGCTTGTCCAGCGGATTGTAACATAGCAACCAAGGAATTCGAAAAACTGTCAAAATATCAAGACCTGGAAATTGAAATAGAAAAAAATGTGGAAATTGAAAACAAGAATCGTGCCAGTGATAGTGGGTGCACTTGGAATGATAAAAAATGGAACAAAACAACACATTGAAAGAATACCTGGAAATCCCAGCTTAAGAGATATACAAAAACTTGTCTTATTAAGTACAGCCCACACACTAAGGAGAACTTTGTCTATGTAACGCTAGGGATGATATGGAAGATAGAAAAAAACATAAAATGGAGTCATAACGACACACCACGTCCTGCCTTAGGCGTTTCCGCAGAATTGGTAAGTAGTGCGACCATAGCAGAAATCGAAATCTGATGAAAGATGATAACATAATAATAATAATGCGCTTGGAAATGTGAAAAAAGAAACAGAACAATAACTCGAAGGAAAAAAAAAAGAAATCCCATCTTAAGGGAAATACAAACAATGTCTTGATAAGTACAGACAATACACTAAATATATACACTATATTTGCGATTATTAATATAATGTAGAAATTACAATGTCCTGTACAAAACCGTGTTTCTTGCCAGAAATCAATTGCCTGTATTGGCCATAGAACCACTTCTTTGAGAAGACTCCTACCTACGTCACAACAGGGCAATAAAAAAAAAGCATTTATTTAGTCGTAATTTACAACCTGAAAAATATTTTGGTTGAAAATATAAAAATACTATTTAAATCAGAATATCAAAAGAATCTCGCTATAAGAGAGGCACTATATATCAAACAATTCTCTTCTACCATCGCCTTACATTATATAACAGTGGAAATAGAATTTTGAAAGTTTTCAAAATAGACAGACGCTCACGCAGTGTTCAGTCCTGCGCATCACGTAATAACTTTTAAGAACACAAGATAACTTATAAGAAGTCGCATACAAAACATGGAAATAATGTAACAACATGGGAAAAATCCAAAAGTTTCTTGAAAATGGCCAGTGAAGTAACTGAAAGCGCTTGTAAAGTCAGAAATTATAGACATTTTTACATTTCTTTTCTCCAGCAATAAGGAATCATGTAAGAATACGGGAAAAATTAAAACAAAAATTAATAAAATCTTCCACGTTGGTAGTTTTTAACGAAACATAATTATATCCATACAAATAATATAATTATCTATATATAGCCAATATATATATTGCTCTAGAAAGAAAGGACGTCATACTTATCCCAAAACCCGGGGAACCTTTCGGCCAACACTTTTTTAAGGGCTTCGTTGGCAATAATTATGAAGAGGGCTAAACGAAGACAATATCAATAGGGAAATTACTCACAGTAATTTCTTTTCCAATCTTTTCACTCTTTTATTTTTTTTTCAATTGGAGTAGATAGACTAATTTATCGCCCGGTTCACACTCCACCCACGTCTATTGAACAGGTGAAGAGGCTCATCCCTTGTTTCCTGTTTAGGATGTGGTTCCCGGCTTTCCCTTTTCCAATCTTTTCACTCTTTTATTTATTTTTTTTTTTTCAATTGGAGTAGATAGACTAATTTATCGCCCGGTTCACACTCCACCCACGTCTATTGAACAGGTGAAGAGGCTCATCCCTTGTTTCCTGTTTAGGATGTGGTTCCCGGCTTTCTCTTTTCCAATCTTTTCACTCTTTTATTTATTTATTTTTTCTTCAATTGGAGTAGATAGACTAATTTATCGCCCGGTTCACACTCCACCCACGTCTATTGAACAGGTGAAGAGGCTCATCCCTTGTTTCCTGTTTAGGATGTGGTTCCCGGCTTTCTCTTTTCCAATCTTTTCACTCTTTTATTTATTTTTTTTTTCAATTGGAGTAGATAGACTAATTTATCGCCCGGTTCACACTCCACCCACGTCTATTGAACAGGTGAAGAGGCTCATCCCTTGTTTCCTGTTTAGGATGTGGTTCCCGGCTTTCTCTTTTCCAATCTTTTCACTCTTTTATTTATTGTTTTTTCTTCAATTGGAGTAGATAGACTAATCTATCGCCCGGTTCACACTCCACCCACGTCTATTGAACAGGTGAAGAGGCTAATCCCTTGTTTCCTGTTTAGGATGTGGTTCCCGGCTTTCTCTTTTCCAATCTTTTCACTCTTTTATTTATTGTTTTTTCTTCAATTGGAGTAGATAGACTAATCTATCGCCCGGTTCACACTCCACCCACGTCTATTGAACAGGTGAAGAGGCTCATCCCTTGTTTCCTGTTTAGGAGGTGGTTTCCGGCTTTCTCTCTTCCAATCTTTTCACTCTTTTATTTATTTATTTTTTCTTCAATTGGAGTAGATAGACTAATCTATCGCCCGGTTCACAATCCACCCACATTTATTGAACAGGTGAAGAGGGTCCTCCCTTGTTTCCTGTTTAGGATGTGGTTTCCGATTTTCTCTTTTCTAATCTTTTCACTCTTACGTAGCCCCCTGCGCATCAGTGGCGTTTTCGCCTTGCTTGGTGTGATATGATTAAAAAAAAAAAAAAAATATATATATATATATATATATATATATATATATATATATATATAAACAGATAGGGGTTGTTCCAACGAGAGAAACGGGCATAGAAAAAACGACGTCATGAACTTTTTGTTTAAATTGTAGATTTATTATTATTATTATTATTATTATAATTGTTACTTGCTTTTTGTATGATATATTAAGTGTCCATAATGGGATTTGTGGCGCTACACACGTTTCGAGTCCAAAACTGACTATCTTCAGGCGAATAAACTTGTGACTTTAAAAGACAAACAGATCTCGATATGTAAAATATCCAAAAAGCAAGTAATATTGTTTATATATAAAAATATAGTGAGTAAAAGTATAAGTGCCATACTTGATACATGATTTGGTAATCTCTGATTAAGAATGGAGAATTTTTTTCCCGCCATAGTTAGTCATTGTTCTGCGGTTGATTTGTAGCCAACTGAGGCTATAGAAAAAAGTCTGACTTCCGGTTCAACCATTATCTAGAGGGAGAAGAGACGGATAAATACTTTTCCGAAAGGTAGTTGCACGTAAATGAATGCAACGAAGTCAACTGGATATGGAACACGGTATTCTGATTTTGCATTCTGTACCGATATCTATTACACCACAAGGCACATTCAAATATATTTTTACTCATTATATATTTATATATAAACATAATATATGTATGTACGCCTATAGACAAACACACACACACACACACACATAGATTTATTCATAATATTAATAGATAAATATACCCATAATATATATATGTATACATATATATAATATCATAAATATGGTATATGAAAACTAAATATATATGAAAAATATAAATATATATATAAAGGAAAACTAAACACGTCATTTCAATTGGTGATAAATTATAATTCATTTCTATGAGCTGAATTAGCTCATTTCATCAGACCTTAGAATATTCCTTCCATTTGGTTCAAAACATTTTGCCGGAATAAGCATTTTCTTTAAATGAAGAGAAGAAATAAAAATAAAATAAAATTAAAAATAAGAAGAAGGAAAACAGAAAGAGGAAAAGAGAGTCAGGACTTAGGCATTGGCGTCAGATCTGTCTGGGATTGCCCTGGCCGTCGTAAAGAAGTTGACCTGTAAAGGAATTTCTAATTCTTTGGATACTGGTGTTCGTGTGACCCCATAAAACCAACCCATCCATTTATACTAACTTATATCCATATATACATATGTGTACATTCCACATATACTTACAAATATGATTTGTTTATGCTTATACATATATTTACCGCCTTAAACTTTTTCGTATCTACTTACGGATCCTGGCTTTCGTGTACTCACACATATACATTTCACAACGACGGGATTTCCGCGCGTATACACACACACACACACACACACAGAGAGAGAGAGAGAGAGAGAGAGAGAGAGAGAGAGAGAGAGAAATATATATATATATATATATATATATATAGATAGATAGATAGATATGAGAGAGAGGGATAGAGAAATATCGATATTCATATTAAATATTTATATTTTTATATATATGCATATATATATATATATATATATATATATATATATATATATATATATATATATACGAGTGAGTATAGAATTAGGAGAGGAAAAAAAAATTTCCGTCCCAAACATTAATTTAAAACAGTGCTCGATATATGATGTATAGAGCAGTGAATATTTATTACAAATTATGTTTTTGAACATGTACATAATTTCTTCTATATATGTCCTCTTCCCAACAATCATATGGTTGTTTCAGTGTTTGGATTCAAACACTTCTTCGGGGGTATATATATATATATATCATAATATAAATTTATATGCATATATATCCATGCTATAACTACATATTCCCATAATATAGATAGGTATCTACCCATCATATAAACATATATATGGACATAATATATATATATATAAATACACCTCAAAATATATGTGTATACTAGGGTAGGTCGATTTTGGAACTGTAAAAAATCGTACTTGAAGAAAGTTGCAAAATATTGTCAAGAGTTACAACAAGAAAGTTTTTTTCTTCAAAACTTTGTATTTATTTGAGCATTTAAACTTAAAGACGAAATAAATTGGGATTTTTATCGCGATATAGGTGTTACTGGAAACATGTGTCGGCTTAAATAAAACCCGAGTTTTAAAAATAAGAAAAAAATGCAATACGCTTAATAATAGATATTTTAAGTTTAGTATTCTTTTTTTCTTAAGAAATTAAATGAAAACATCAAAATTAAAAAGAAATAAAAACACTATGATATTTAGTTTAATATACAAATAACTATTTACGTATGACATTTTATTTATTGTTATTTTTTATGGTCTTCATCTGTTGAAATTACCTCCCCCTAAACGGTTGTTTTTACTTTGTTTACTCTTTTACGCTTTTAATTATCACGAATATCTTTTATATTTTTTAATAGTTAAGTCTTATTTTAATGAAAAATTCAACTTTCATAATTATTCTGATTTGTTTATATTTTTAAAATTAATATTTATTTATTAAAAAGCCTGTTTACGAGCTAAGCTCGGAAGTAACACTACTTTAAAGTAAGTAAACATTACTTCTAATTTAATGTATTTATTTCAAATTTTATCAAATTTATTTTTAAAATATTTGTGGAATTTCATTTCTGATAGTACATTTTTTTTTTTTTAGGTATTTAAGGATCGTGAATAACTAAAAGGATCAGAGATGCAAATTAGGGTCTAAGGGCACTTTCCAGCTTGGACCTGTTGATAAAAGTGCTATAAAAAAAGTAAAAGGGAAAGAGAAAAAATTTAGTTTCATCACCAACAGCTCCAACATCAAATGTTCAGGCTAATGTTTCTTCCCCCTCCTACTCATCCTCCAAGTGAAAATCCAGAAGGAGAATATTTGCAGCCAAGGAAACATCCAAAAGGCCCTTATAATTTCCAAGTTATGCTTTCAAGCAAGTTAGTTAGGGGGGGACTTATCTTCTAATCTTAGAGCTAGCCTTGTCAATGCCTTGCTCTTGGATTTGAAGGCTATAGGCCTTCTTATACCAAATATTAATATGAAAGATATTATAGATAAATGCAAAGTTGATAGGGCAAAGTCTAAAGTGAAAACAACTGCCCAACAAAAACATGATGAAAGTGTGGAAAACCTTGTATGTATTGCAGTTGATGGGAGAATGAATAAGGACACATTGCTGTATGAGGAAATTGTGGAGGAAAATGAACAGAAAACTATGAAAAAACAAAGGAACCAGAACGCCATTTAACTTTTACAAAGGAGGCACCACATGAAAGTCAATATCTGATACATAGAGTTCTCCCTAATAGTGGTGCAACAGGTGTTGTTCATGCAGAGCAAGTAGTGGATGTTTTGCATGAATTCAACAGTGAGAACACTATCAAGGTTATCCTTGTTGACAACATTAATGCCAACACAGGCAAAGGTGAAGGTGGAATGGTTGCAATTTTAGAAAAAAAGAATCTTCATGCAATTCTTGCTATTTGCACCATAATGAACTACCTTTCAGAGCTCTTTTCAAAAACATAGATGGTTGCACAAAAGGCCCTCCAGCATTCAGTGTTCCTCTGGGGAAATTATGCTCAAATGATTTACCACAAATATCATTTTCCACTATTAGCAGTCCTCTGCATTCAATCTTGAAAATTGATGAAATACATGATCTTAGTTGTGACCAAAGACTCCTGTATGAATACACAATGGATATTTCTAGAGGTAAGGTTGACTCTAGATATGCCTCCTGGAAAATTGGTCCTTTAAACCAGGCAAGGTTGTTAACTTTGGTCATCAGGCTTATGCGTTTGTTGAGTCGTGGCACATACTCACAAAAGCTCACAACAAAACTCCACAGTTTAATAAGTTTTATTGTAAATGCGTATGTCATTTGTTGGTTTGAAATTAAAAGAAATAATAAATTCCAAAATCAGCAAGTGCACATTTTTAATATCATCCAGAAGATCAAGAAGCAGCCTCATGAAATCCAACAGATCACTTTAAGAAATATACAAGGAAGTACATTTTGTTTACTGTCTTAAAACCTATACTCCATAGTCCAATCTGATGAAGTTGAAGTAAGAGAAGAAGCTTTAAAAAGAGTTTTAGCCATTAGGCCCCATCGTCGAAATGTGGCCTCCCTTTGTCTCTTCTATAAATACTTTCATGGCTTCTGCTCGGACGAGCTTAAGTCACTGATGCCTCCTCAACAGGTGTTTACTCGTGCAACCAGACTGGCAACTGGGTCCCACCCATTCACAGTCAGGTTAACCAAATGCAGACGACAATTCTACTCCTGCAGCTTCCTCTCTCGCACTTCCCGCCTGTGGAACTCACTCCCGTATTCTTGCTTTCCTCACGGCTACAAGGTAATTAAATATTTATTTATATATCAACGACTCAATTATTTATTGCAATTTATAGAATCATTTTAAAGATTTTATCTAATTTCACCATAATTATTATAGTAGAGACTGGAAGTTTTTAAATGAATCAATAAATAAATTTTTATATTCTTTCAGAAAAGGTTAAAAAGAATACCAACCATTAATTTTAATGTTACACACTAGACACAATTGATAGATTTATCATTGTGGCATTTTTGAACCACCAATGACGGAAGGTTTTTCTGAATCTGAACTTCAGGAATCATTGTTAAATGGAACCAAGCTTGATTTGCCAAATTTGCCCTCACTTTTCCAAGGCATGGAATGGGCAGTCAAGTTAACAACAGAAGCTTTGCAAATTGTATACAGTTTTGAAGCAAGGCATCAACATATTACAGCCAAAGTTTTGAGTCAGAAATTGAGACCAGCATTTTTGTATAAGGGCTCTTATATGGAGCAATTTGACTCTATATATTAAGCACTATTAAAATAGTGTTTGTTTTTCCTTATTTGTTTGTTTGTTATATTACTTATCACAGAAAACATCATTTAAGGTATTCAAATATCACTGCTTAATTCATAATGTTTTTTAAAGCAGATACTGAAAATTGGGGGGGCAGATTTTCAATTTGAAGATTAGTCATCATTTCTTTAATTAATATCATTTTTATAAAATAAAATGACATTCCTTGAATTAAATACTAAAATTATTTGGTTTTCTCGCTAATATTCAAGCCAAATCTTGCGAAAACGAGGAATTTTCAGTATATTTTTCTCTGCGATCTTTGATGCCAAACGCTCAAAAACCCGTTGAAGTATTTGATCTAATATTTTGTATCGGTACTTAATAGGTCCATACACAACTTTCGGTAAATGAGATTTTTTAATATTTAAAAAAAAGTGAAAACTCAACCTACCCTAGTGTATACATACACTCATAATATATATATATATATATATATATATATATATATATATATATATATATATATATATATATATACCCATAACACAAATATACAGATAGACGTGATATATATATATATATATATATATATATATATATAAACTTATTTATAAATGAAACTTTGTCTCTGTGTGTGTGTCTGTGTGTGTGTGTGTCCGTTACCTATAGACTCCGAAACGGCTGAACCGATTTTCTTGATAATTTACACAGTTGTACTATAAGGTTTTGTGTCGAGGTACCCCCGATAAATATCGAAAATCGAGAAGTGGTCCGATTTTAATCCAATTTGATACACTCATAGATAAAGACATAAGAAACGATATTCAGAAGTTTCAATGTTGCAGTTCTTACAATAGTGCAGAAAATCGATAATATATATATATATATAAAAGGCAAGATGTTTGTGTGTGTGTCTGTTTATCTGCCTGTACATCTGTATTTTTTTTCAGTACTTTTATTTTAGTTTTTGCTTCGGGTTTGGCTCAAATAGGTATAATTGTAGTTCTTAGTCTCGGCCATGATACCATTTAATCAGGGGACTTATTTAGCCTTCAAAATTCAGTTTACGACGAAAAAAACTTATTTGATAACGATACCAGGAAATCAAAATTTGACTTTCATCCATTCATTTTTCTTTCAGTCTACCGTTTCGCTTTAACTGGAAACAACTATTGCTTTTTAGTTTTTCATGCCAACGTCCAAAGAGTCTCAGCTCCAGGACCATGGATTATTTTTAAAGCTTTCATTACACCCGAGCAACGCCGGGCTATACTGCTAGTATCCCAATAATTTGTGGTACAGTGGATATCGGCTCGGAACGAGAAACCGGGGAGCCGAGTTCGAATTCCAGTTGAATCCATTGTATTCACTTACACGTAAATACCCTTGGGAAAGGTATTAATCCGTCTCTTCCTTCCAGTTATGGGTTAAATAACAGGACAGATTGGGTTCTATAGCCTTGGTCGGCAACCAGTCTACCGCAGAAAGCAATGGCAACCTACTGCGGGATAATCTTCTGCCCAGTCAGTCATGTCTCTTTCGAGACATGATCGCCCAAGCGTGTATCACGTATGGCACTTAACTGACTGATATACCCATATTATACATATATGTGTGTGTGTGTGTGCATGTATAATATAAATTTGTATATATATCCATATTATCAATATATATATACATAATAGAAATAGATATGTAGCGATAATTTAAACATATTAGTTAGCCAGTTCAGTGACATAAGTGATACACGCTTGGGCGATCATGTCTTGAATCTGACATGTATAACTGGGCAGTTGTAGTTTGCTATTACTTTTAGCAGAAGACTGGTTACCAAGGCTACAGAACCCAATCTATCTTAGTATTTAGATTATTTGTGCGTAAGTTAATACAAGGAATTCAACCTGAATTCGAACTCGGCTCTCAGTTTCTTCGTTCTGAGCCGATATCCACTGCACTACAATGCACATTCAATATATATATATATATATATATATATATATATATATATATATATATATATATATATATATATATTGACTATTCTTTTTATTTTTATTGTTATATTCTCAACGTTTCATAATACGCCCCACCCTTCTTCAAGCGCTTGATATTTCGATGAAATATCAAGCTAACCTGAACAAGATAAACTATGAAATTTTAAACTGAACAAGATAAACTATGAAATCTCTTCACAAATTTTCTTAAATGCCTATAATTAATAACAGAAGCTATTGGTTTATTCCAATGGCCTGCCATAGTTATTGTTTCTTGTTTTCACTCTCGCTTGGTCATGTGTGACGTCACGAGCTGTGATGCGACATTCGCTTCCAGTGTCTTAAATGCACGAGTTTGTTGTTGCTTGGAAATCTTCAATGTAAACAAAAACAGTTTGGCATTATGGTTTGTCCGTGTTTAAATATATAATGTAATTTGACATCTTTGAAAATGGCTTATGTAAGCGGGAAGCTTAGACTGGGTTATTAAAAAATATGTATCAATATTGTAATTTTCTTTCTTCATTTGATGATAATGCTATTATCAGAGAATATGAAAAAAAAAACACATAAAATAAAAAAATAACAAAACTTCTATATATATATATATATATATATATATATATATATATATATATTCTACATGTGACATCTGCGTTTAAAGATTATGGCTGTATATCTAACACTCGCTCTCATCAATAAAATCTTCCTTTTTTTGCTCCTCATCCTACAATTTCTTGTGCCTGGATAAATCTAATGTATTTATTTTTTAAAAATATTTCGGTCTGAGGAGATGAATATTTTTCATAAAATATTCACGAAATTCTTCTTTTCCAGTTTTTATCTTCAGAAATTTAAATTTAATGTCCATGGACATTTTCTATCTTCTTAATTCATTTATTTTATTGTTCTCTCCCCTTAATGTTTTTTTTTTCATATATTTTTCAGGCTCAGTAACGCCCTTGCGTCGGAGTTGGTTTACTACGTTGCATGAGGAGAATGATTAAAATCAGCATCAATAAATCTGTCTTTTTTTTAATGTCCTCTCTCCTCAACAACTTTTTCTCAGTTGCTTTTACTCTCAGCAACCCCTTGCGTTTTAGTGACTTTATCACCTTGCTGGGGTGAAACGTTTAAAAATATAACATAACATAAAAAAATATTTTTGCTATTGGTAAACAACACAGGGCTACTTTAATTGTTATTCAAAAACTAATCAAGTAACTTACGCCATTTCTTTTTTTTTTTTTTTTAATCATTTCACCCCAAGCAAGGCATTCCACTACCACTATTGCGCATGGGGCTACATAGGGGAAGGTAAAGAGAAGGAGTGGATAGACATAGGGAATGTCAGGAGAAAGGTGACAGATGAGTAAGGATAGCGAGGATGAGGGTCGGGCAGATGGGAAGAGTGCTTGATAGAATGGGAGCAGGTTAGTGTGTTAGGAGGTGTGTATTGACCTTACATTTAAACTCCTGGAGATTGTAGCCGTCGGGGAAGCAATCGTTTGGAAGAGAATTCCACAGTCGGGAAGTGCGAGGAAAGAAACTGTTGGAGTAGAAGTTACGGCTGCATTTTATCGGTTTCACTGTAAAAGGGTGGGATCTAGTTGCTAATCTAGTATCTCGTGCAAATTCGTATTTAGGGGGCACCAGTGATCTAAGTTCATCGGAGCAGAAGCCGTGAAAGTATTTATAGAAGAGACACAGGGAAGCCACGTCTCGCCGGTGGGAGAGAGACTGCAGGCGGTCTGCCAAGTCGGTGTATATCACATTACAGACCCTCCTCTGAACCTTATCGAGAAGCCCGAGGAGAACAGCAGGGGCACCCGACCAGATATGGCAGCAGTATTCAATGCACGGGCGGATGAACATGGATTTTTATGGCTCTCCACAGCTTCTTTGAAGCTCTTACCTAGGCTTGTTGTTTTACTGTTTCTTCCAGTCTCTGTTTTCCCATACATTTTCGCAAACTCTGATCATGGCTCCCCTCAACTTCCTACCTATCGTAACTCTTAACTATGTCTTTTTACTATCTCTCTCTTACTGTCAATTTCCACAAGCTCATTATGAAGGTTACTGCTTTTTTTTCTCTTGCCTCTCTTTCTTGTCTTCTAATATGTAACTGTGAGTGCCAAGTTTTCCAGGCCTTCAAAGACAGTGTTGCAAAATTTCATGCTATAGTAGGGAACTAGTTGAATGGCGGGCGCTTAGTTTTGAATAAGACCGCAAATGTATAACAACCAAACGCGAATGAATTCATTGATGTTGTAATCGTCTGTGAGTCTTTTATCTACTTGTATGGAAAGAACGAAGCCGTCGCGAAATAATTGTGTTTATCGCAGTTTCTTTTTAGCTGCGTCCAATTCATTAACTAATTTGTTCTGATACTAAGTTTTGTCGACTTCCAAAGTGACTTACTCGTCCATTTGTTTTTCAGATTGCTGTTTCTGTTCCGTAATGGAGGTACGGATTGTCAGTTGGGAGCTGCTTGCTTACTTTTCATATAGTTCTATCGTCGGGATCAATTAAGAAGGAATAAAAGTGAAAGAAAAATAGAAAGACAGAAAGGAAGAAGAATAAGAAAACTGAGGCTAAAATGAATGGGAGTGAAATTTAAAAGAAGAAGACAGGAAAAATAGGTGAGGAAATAGGTGAAGAAAAATTAATGATAAGAAACAGAGGATATAGAAAAGAAGAAGAAGAAGAAGAGGAAGAAGAAGAAGAAGAAGAAGAAGAAGAAGAAGAAAAAGAAGAAGACATAACTGTTGAATAGGAGACAAACAATCAGAAGAAAGAGAATGAAAAAAGAAAATAAGAAAAAGTGGAGAAGAAGTAAAAAGTGAAAGAAAGGAAATGAAAAGAAACAGAAAATAAAAAAGAAAAAGGCAACAAATAAGAATTAATAGAAAATGAAGAAAAACGATGAGAAATCGAAGTAAAAGTCTTTGAATCACCAGGATGAGTGAAAAATAGAAGAAAAAAAAAAGAAAAAGAGGTAAAAGAAGAAGATAAGAAAGTGATACAACAGAAATAAGAAACGAAAGAAAGATGTAAGAAAAGGAGAAAAAGATGACAGAAAAGAAAAATGAGAAGGAATAAGAAAGAAAAGACGAAGAGGAAAACACCACGAGAAGGCAAACGATGTAAAAGGGAGAAAAGCAGGCTATGAGGAAGAGAGAGAAAGAAATAAAAAGAGGGCAAATGAGAAAGAAAATGTGAAAAAGAGATAAAGAGAAAATGAAGATTAAGCAGAAATAGAAAAAAAAATGAATGCGATATGAATGAAAGAAAAAAGTCGAAGAAGTAAAGGAGGTAAACAGGGGGAAAAATAAAAATGTGACGAGAGGAAGTACATGTCGCAAAGAAGAAGAAGAAGAAGAAGAAGAAGAAGAAGAAGAAAGACGTACAAAAAGGAAAGAAAGTCGAGGAAAGGGGACATAAAGATAAAAGTATTATAAAAGGCAAAAGAAAGAAAAGAAAAAGAAGACAATCGGAGCAAAAAGAAGAAAAAAAAAAGAAAGATAATAGAAAACTAACCAGAATGAGAAAGAGGAAAAAAACAAAGAAAAAATTAGACGAAACAAGAATTTAGAATTACAAAAAAAAAAAAAAAAATACTATTAGTATTATTATTATTAGTAGTAGTATTAGTATTACTATTACTAATATGAGTAGCGGCGGCTCAGATACAGTCACTTTCTCACCGGCGCAGTGTGGCTTCCCTGAGTCTCTTCTACAAATACTTTCACGGCTTCTGTTCTGATGAACTTAGCTCACTGGTGACCCTGTATATGAATTTACTCGAGCCACAAGATTAGCAACTAGGTCCCACCATTTTACTGTAAAATCAATAAATTGTAAACGCAAATCCTACTCCAGTAGCTTCTTTTCTCGCACTTCTCGCCTGTGGAATTCCCTTCTGTTTACTTGCTTTTCTGACAGCTACAAGAATTTAAATGTAAAGTCAATAGTCATCTCCTATCTCATTAACTTGCATCCTCTCTCTCTCTCTCTCTCATGCCCCCTCTCCGTCTACTCCACTCTCATCAGTATTCTCATTCTTCTCTTACACACTTCCTGACACCTCTATAACCTGTCACTCTTTCTCATAACTGTCCTCCTATGTAACCCCCTGCACAACAGTGGCAGTAAAATCTCTTATTTTGGACGACACGATTATGAAAAGCATCTTTTCATTCTCGTTCACTCGCAGAAGTCCCTTTGTGTCTTAGTAGAATTATTACTTTGCTTGCGATAAATTGATTAAAAATAAGCAATACCCGGCTAATTCTGGACGGTGTGCTTCCCATACACGTCCTAGATTATTTAAATAAGTTTCCCAAGCAATTTAAAAAGATCTTTGAGTCGTTCTTTTTCGTTAAATCGCCCGTTTCGCTAAGAGTTTAAAAAATTGGGAAACCAATATAGATCAAATTTACTACACCTAGAACTTTGTGCTGGACTAATAATAATAATAATAATAATAATAATAATAATAATAATAATAATAAAAGAAGAAGAAGAAGAAGAAGAAGAAGAAGAGTATGGCTACTGGAAAGAAAACGGCGAGAACAAGAAAAAAACAAGACATATATAAAGTAACAAGCCTGACAACGACGATGACAACTAAGAAATAAATGAATAAAAGTAGAGTCAAAATTAGAAGAAGAAAAAAAGAAAATAAAGAAAGAAGAAAAAGAAAAAAGAAAGAAAGAAAGAAAGAAAGAAAGTATAAAACGAATCAAAAGGAAGACACGAAAGTAAACAGAAGAGAAGATAAACGGAGAGGAAGAAGGAGAATGGTGAATGACAAAGAAGAAAACGAATTATTATTTTCATTTTGACTGTTGTCGTTATTATTTATTTTTAACGGTAGTAGTATTAGTATTCGCATTAATAGTAGAAGTAAAAGAAGAAGAGCGATGTGGGTTTTTTTTCCAGAAATTTTAGCAAATCAACGTTGCAATTAATTAAAAAAATATCAACGTTGTAATTAATTAGAAGAAAGAAAATATAATAATAATAATACTAGTAATAATAATAGCAACACTCAATTGATTTAAAACTTGATCGATTCAGTAGAAGCAAACATTACAGCCAAATACTAATTGTAAAGCAACACGTGAGAAAGCATTCATAGTTGAATCTAATGAGGAGATGGCTGGATTGTTAAAACGTCGGTACTTAAATGTCGAGGTTTCAAAATGTACAAGATATTTTTTTTACCCTAAAAACAAAACGGGATCTAAAAATGTTCTCCTGTTTTCCGGTAATTTCAAATCTTTGGTTGCATTTCGCAATAAATCGGGAGGGTGATGGCTCGTTCAGACGCATCAAAGTCCACAGTGCCTGGGAAATATTTTGTATTTGTCTATGTAGAAGTGTGTAAGCCCTTCCTGCTTTACTGGCTACTCTTTTTCGTGTTACAGCCAAAGCAAAATATATGGCAAGAAGATGAATCTGGTTCCTAGATATTTTAACTCTGGGAGAGCAACTGCGTTAAAATGAAAGTTTGTTTTTTCCAGTACACTCAGTGTGCGCGATTTGTTTTGACCTTGTACCACCTTTCTCGTCAGGTGGTGGTAGTTAAATACTAATGTTCCTTGACCAAATGGCAGTCATATTTCATTTTTAAAATAAATAGACAAACTGAGAAGTAGCACCTGGCGCTTAATTTATTAAAACCCCAGGACTGGCCAATTTTACTAAAAGACACACGTGTTTCGTCATTAGGGAATTTTTGTCCCATTTGCCAGTGTATGCCTTAAATTCTAACAGATCTCGCAAATTGCTTAGAATTTGGGGCTTCTTATCAGACGTATTTAAATGTGTCACGTAAACAGTTTTTGTTTGATTGTGTACACTCTTTAACCCTCTAGGGCCATTCGTATCATATTAGTGGGGGATCTGTTTATTACTTCATAACAATATAGAACTGATCCCCCACTTCATGACAAGTAGAAGCCTTAATCATATTATATTATTAACCCTCTAGGGCCATTCGTATCATATTAATGGGGGATCTGTTTATTACTTCATAACAATATAGAACTGATCCCCCACTTTATGACAAGTAGAAGCCTTAATCATATTATATTATTAACCCTCTAGGGCTATTCGTATCATATTTGATACAGTATGAAAAGAAGCCTTGAAAGAAATATTTTCCTGAAAAATGTTTTAAGAGAAATATTTTATAAATTTCAAATGAAAGCAGTACTGACTGCTCAGTCAATGAATACCAAATGTTTCCTCATAGGGAAATACCAAATGTTTCCTTATAGGGAAATACTGTATCAAATATGATACGAATGGCCCTAGAGGGTTAAAGATGACTTCCTGAATACGGCACCATGAAAAATGCGAAACATCAAAGTATTTTTTTTACATTATTTATATTGTTTAGGCTGTTGGCCTAATCTTTATTGATATATTCACGACTTTTCGGCCGTTGTACGCTCCGACCTTCTTCAGGTGAATGGAAAAAAGATGAAACCAAACGATGAAAATAGTAATTTAAATAAGATAATACTGTCTGTTATCATTGTTTGATGAGTTTTGAATAAGTAATCATATTCACCTTATTTCGATTAACGCTAGATAAAATAGTAACTATATTTCTATAATGGGAATCTATAATGGTGATAATGGTGAGTTCTATAATGGCGATTGGTTAAAGACGCCTGAGATGTATTTGTCCAAATATTGGAGCAAGTGATAAAAATCCTCTTAATGTGCCGTGTCTGTTCAGGACGTAGGCGATCAGAGACATCCACTTGACTCTGTCTCTTGTGGCTCTCAATATTTTTTCTCTTGGTATCTTTCTAATCCCCATTTCGCCATCCATTTGCTCAGACCTAACCAGTACGTCTCGCGCTGCTTTCCCCTGTCTCTACTTCCCCTTATCCGATCTGAGTATTAAATTCTCCAGGCCTTCCTTCCTCATTACGGGTCCCAAGAACCTCATTTGCTCCTCCTGATATTAAATATCAGTTTTCTTCTCGTTTTCATCCTATCCGACATCTCATCGTTGCTTATGTGCTCAATCCATGGCATCCTCAGCATCCTTCTGTAAAACCAAATCTCTGCTGCCTCAAGCCTCTTTTTTTATCCTTGCTGAGATCGTCCAACATTCACTTCTATACAGAAGGGCAGATATCAGATAGCAATCCATCACTTTTTTCTTTGTTTCTAATGAGATATGCCTGTCTTTCAGTACTCTGGTTAGCTTATTAGTGGACTTGCACCAAAATATGATGAACATCTAGTCCTGTTAAAAAAGGCCAGGGACGAGCGAGAATATGCAATAGGCGAGCCTTTCAACTTCTACTGAGGAGAAAAAATAATTAGTAAATGAAACTTCAAAGTTCAGACGGGAGCTTTAAAAGTACTGAGCTGAAGTAGGTTTTAGAAGGAACCTGAATCCCACTCTTAAACAGGAAACAAAGGATAAACTTCGACTTCTCTTCAAATCACTGGGGAGAAGTATAAACCTGGAGATAGGCGAATCTATCTGCTCCCACGAACTGATTATGTTGCGACAATATTTTAACTGAGAGTAGTTTGCATATCTGAAAAATCAGCTTTCGAGTTTCTGGATTTTATTAGGCTTGAAAACTGACAGCTGATCATAGCGGAAAATATCGAATTTTTTACGCTTTGTTTCTTTCTTTGCTACTAAAAGGATTTCGTCGCTCTATTCTACAGCCTTCTCAGGGTGATAATTTAATTCTTGGTATGGACCTTCGTAAACAAAGTTTCTTTACCTGGTTGCATTTGGCTACTTTCAACTTCAAATTTCTCCTCTTGGAGAGGTTTGCGTTTTTACTGGAAACATTCTTGGAACTCGTATTCCTGAATCACTTTCAGTAATCCCATTTCGCCATCCATTTGCTCAGACCTAACCAGTACGCCTCGCGCTGCTTTCCCCTGTCTCTACTTCCCCTTATCCGATCTGAGTATTAACTTCTCCAGGCCTTCCTTCCTCATTCCTTGTGCAAATTAATTGAAACAATGGTTTTTGATTTCTTTATTTCGCCATATGGTCAGTTTTAGACCCACTGAAGTGACAGAGTGTAATCGATTTCTATTTTTTCTTTAGATTAGGTCTTTTGCAGTGGTGTACAGTAATATGAATGTATTTTTGGGGTGCATGATCAAATTGGTTTGACCTGGCTAAAATATTGTGCCATCCGTGTTTCATCAATTTTTTATAATGCCCAGTCACTATTGTCGTGACTGTCGATTAGTTGTTTTACTGCCATTGTGTGTGACGTACGTTACTCCAAAGATGCGTACGAAAATTGTAACACTACACTAACACACTGGCAAGCCTTACAAAGAGACCGCGGATATTGTTTGTGTCAGCCTTTTAACTGTCAGTCGTGTCATCAAGGCGAAGAAACAACCTAGATCCATGAGTCCAAAACGTCATGGAAAACTTGGAAGAGAAAAAAAAAACGTCAAGAGACGACGTATCAGACTACGTCATCAGAGAATTTGTGAAAAATCCTAGAAAGACTATTCATTTATTTTTACTATTAATTTGCACCATTGCTAGATCTCATGGATTTTCAGTAAATTGTTCAGAATTTTTTTTAATTTCGGAAACAGTACAAATTCACAGGGTGATATGTCCAGTTAATAAGAGAAATGTTGCATTTCTGCAGCACATTTCTTCTCATGAAGACTCCTATTGCATTTCTTCTCATGAAGACTCCTATTGCATTTCTTCTCATGAAGACTCCTATCGCATCATCTACAGAATCCATGTCATGTCCTAGAATTCATTCAGGTTTTTTTCCTCTGAATAAATTCTGGTTACGCTTTCTGCACTTCCAAATTTGTTTTTTCAGCTTTTCTTTGTGTCAAGTGTTATCGTAAACTATTCTGTTCAGATCAAAGAAACACACGGACCTCAGCGCCTTTTATACCACCGTAACGTAGCTTTAGTCGTGTTTTTTCTATAAATACTTTCCTGATAATTGTCTTTATGCTCATTCACCTGTGGTATCTCGACATTATGAATTTAAGCGCAGTACTAGAGTGGTACAGTGGATATCGGCTCGGAACGAGAAACCGGGGAGCCGAGTTCGAATTCCAGTTGAATCCATTGTATTCACTTACGCTCAAATACCCTTGGGAAAGGTATTAATCCGTCTCTTCCTTCCAGTTATGGGTTAAATAGCAGGACAGATTGGGTTCTATAGTCTTGGTCGTCAACCAGGCTACCGCAGAAAGCAATGGCAACCTACTGCGGGATAATCTTCTGCCCAGTCAGTCATGTCTCTTTCGAGACATGATCGCCCAAGCGTGTATCACGTATGGCACTTAACTGACTAGAGTGGAGGTGCGTTGTGGTGCAATGGATATCGACTCGAAACGACAAATCTCGGAGCCGTGTTCTAATTCCAGTTGAATTCCTTGCTTTCATTTACGCACTAATGCCCTTGGAAAAGGTATTAATTCATCTTTTCTTCCTTCCTATTCTCAGTCTTTTTTCACTTACTGAATTCCATCGCTTCCTATTCCCATTACAACTTTGGGTTGAAATGATTAAAAAAAAAAACAAAAAAAAAACAAACTTTCCGACGAACAACAGCACTTAGTTCCGCCAGTTCAAATATTTACAACAAAGAGACACCGTCAATTTAACGCCAGAGATTTAACATCACCGACTCTAAGACAAGCAAGCTATGAAATTGTTTCGTCGACTTTTTCAAAATAAGTAAAAGTAATTTATCGGGGATCATTTTAAAACATAAACTTTAAAACAGAATAAATATAATTTATTAAGGATCTTATATTAATCAGTCAGTCAGTCAGTTAATTTGCCATATATGATATCCGCTTGGGCGATCATGTCTCTTTTAAGACATGACTGATTAGATAGAAGATTTTCCCATAGTAGGTTGCCATTTCTTTTTGCGGTAGACCGGTTGCCACCAAGGCTATTCATCTTATTCCTGAAGGAGAGTAAGTTGATTTATACGTTTCCCAAGGGAATTTGTGCCTAAGTGAATGAAACGAATTCGACTGGAATTCGAACTCTGCTTTCTTGAAACTTGTATAAAATTCCTCTCAAATATTCCGTTGGAGATCGTTGATTAAACGAAAAATTCTTCCATCTATTTTATGAACTTCTTCAATTTAGGAGGACGGGTTGTTCTAATCTTTGCGTTAGTCCTTGTATTGCATCCAGAACCTTGTTTCATTCAGTTAAGTGTCATACGTGATACACGCTTGGGCGATCATGTCTCGAAAAAGACATGACTGACTGGGCAGAAGATTATCCCGCAGTAGGTTGCCATTTCTTTCTGCGGTAGACTGGTTGCCGACCAAGGCTATAGAACCCAATCTGTCCTGTTATTTAACCCATAACTGGAAGGAAGAGACGGATTAATACCTTTCCCAATGATATTTGCGCGTAAGTGAATTCAGCTGGAATTCGAACTCGGCTCCCCGATTCCTCGTTCCGAGTCGATATCCACTGCACCACAACGCACATCCGTTTACTACACCAAAATGTCATGTTTCTGCCTGTTTTACTTAACTTATCAAATCCAAGTAAATGATCTTCGTGTAAAAAGTTTTCTTTTCGTCTTTGACTTAGTATTTCCCTTTTCGGTGTGATGAAAAGTTCGAAAATTAAACATTAGTTTACCAAATAGGCTAATAAATCAAGAAGACAAACAGCCAAACTCTCATAGCTGATCAAAGATATGTGCACACTATGAGAGCCAACATCGGTTGGCTGTGTCGAGTCGGCGGTAATGAAATCTCACTCTTTCAATGATTATTGTAACGTTTCCGGTTTATAGAGATAGTGCAATGCCTTGTACACAGGTTGGAATTGGGAATGGGAGAGCCAAGTTCTATTTAACTTTGTGGTTGTTATATTCACTTACAGGCAATTACCTTTGGGAAAGGATTGAATCCTTTTTTTCTCTCTCTTGTTCTCTATAGATTAATTTGTCAAACTTGCATATGTAAATAATTATTTCCTAACAATTAATAGAAGTTAAAAATTTTATTAAAAACCCATCCTTGTAAGATAATGTTGTATCAATTGAAACAAATAATCCGAAGTTGCAGTAGAATATGCCAGGTAAGCTCTAACAATTCCAGTTAAAAGAGACTTAAATTACAGCGTTGTTTTTATTTAGGACAAGTCCTTTCTAATTGACCAGTTCCTAAGACTTTTCGTTGATTAGCACATTTAATTAGTTCAACTGTAACTGTCGTATTCTACGTATGATTTTGCGAAAGTGAATCGTGATGCACCATAGCGTTTCTATACCACCAGAAATACAGTATCGACATCCTCGGAAGCAGGCCGCCTTTTCGTTTTCCGAGGACATTCTTTCCTTGACAACTATAGACTTCTTTTTCATGTGCTTTGTCCCTTCAGGCGATCATGGAATTTCACTGGGCTCTGTTTCTTGTCGCTCTCAATAATTTTTCTCTTGGTATCTTTTCCAAACCTCGCTCCACAATCCATTTCCTCAAGCGTATCAATTAGGTCTCGCGCTGCTTTCTTCTGTCTCGCTTTTTTCTATCCATCCTGTGAGTGTTAAATTCTCTAGCCCTCCTTTCTCATTACCTGTCTGTAAAATGTTATCTGTCTTTTCCTGACATTAAGTATGAGTTTTCATTTTATTTGCATCCTCTCCAACAACTCATCTTTGCTCACATGCCCCGTCCATGGTATCTTCAGCTTCCTTCTGTAAAACCACATTTCTACTGCCTCTCCTTCATCCTTGATGAGATCGTCCAGCATTCACTTCCATACAGAAGGGCAGATATCACAGCACTCTTTTCTTTGTTTCTAATGAGTTTTTCCTGTCTTTCAGTACTTTGGTTACCTTTTGGAATGCGTCTTTGATCATGCCAATGCGTCTTTGGATCTCTGTCCATTGTATCTTCAGCATCCTTCTGTAAAACCACATTTCTGCTGCCTCAAACCTCTTCTTCATCTTGGATAAGATCGTCCAGCATTCACTTCCATACAGAAGGGTAGATATCAAATAGCAATCCAGCACTCTGTTCTTTGTTTCTAATGAGGTTTTCCTGTCTTTCATTACTCTTGTTAGATTCTGAAATGCGTCTTCATTCAGTTTTCTTGAAGTTTATGCTCTGTCCTTTTTTGCTTTCTTTTACTACCTTCTGTAGAAGGTCCTTCATTTTCCTGTCCGTGTCTTATATTATTGAAACTGTGACCGCCAGTGGCAAATCCTGGCAATGTTTTTATTTCTCTCATAATTGCTTCGTTGTACAGGGTAAATAGATCGGGTGAGAATACACATATTTTGGTCTTACGTCACTTTCTATTTTTGTATATCTGCTAAGTTCATTTCCCCTCTGTACACAAGTAGTTTGATGCCATGATAGATTCTTGATTATCCAAAAATCTTTTCCGAAAATATCGAAGTTGTCGAGCATCTATATCAAGTATTTGTAGCGTATTTTGTCGAACGCTTTTGTGTAGTCGAAAAAACACATATACAGGTCCTTCTGCATTTGTATTACTCTTTCAGATAGCGCTCTGAGCATTAATATCGTATTCGTAGCGCCGGTATCTTTAACGAAGCCACACTGCTCTTGGCCAATTCTGGTGCGCGCTCTGTTTATTGTTTGTTTACTATAATTGTCTGTATATTCATGGAGAACTATAATGGTAAACAATTTTTCATCGTCTGCGAGCGGTCTTTTAACAAAGGTTTTAGCAGAGTTTGAGCAAAGAATATCAGATGGAAATAAGATTTATTATTTTGTTTTTCGAAAACATAGCAGCTATTCATGTATCCAGACATTTCGAACTCTTAAAATGGTTGGGTCTCTGTGTTGGGCCAAGCAACTTTTCTCGTCAGAATAGATTTTGTGTATTTACAAATCTACCATTCATCAGTAATTTGAATAATGTTGACATATCTAGTCGGGTGTTTCTGCTTTTCATCTCGAGGATCTTGACAAAATCCAAAGAAGGATCTAGAACGTAATCGATCCCGACTTGGCATCTCGACTTCAGTTACTCTCTCACCGATGTGAGGTGGCTTCTCTCTGTCTTTTATCTACGTGTATTTTAACGAGCAGATTTCCCTGGTTTTCCGATTACATGTATTTAAGCGTGCAACTAGATTGGCATCAAGGTCCCACCCTTTTACCGTCAAAATAGTTAAATTGTAACCGCCTCTTCTACTCTAATAGTTGGGATGTATTACTTACAGGGTTGAAGGGATAATCCGAATCTGCAGACTACGGATTAGTGTGCTTAAGGGATCATCCGAATCTGCAGACTACGGATTAGTGTGCTTAAGGGATAATCCGAATCTGCAGACTACGGATTAGTGTGCTTAAGGGATAATCCGAATCTGCAGACTACGGATTAGTGTTCTTAAGGGATAATCCGAATCTGCAGACTACGGATTAGTGTGCTTAAGGGATAATCCGAATCTGCAGACTACGGATTAGTGTGCTTAAGGGATAATCCGAATCTGCAGACTACGGATTAGTGTGCTTAAGGGATAATCCGAATCTGCAGACTACGGATTAGTGTGCTTAAGGGATAATCCGAATCTGCAGACTACGGATTAGTGTTCTTAAGGGATAATCCGAATCTGCAGACTACGGATTAGTGTGCTTAAGGGATAATCCGAATCTGCAGACTACGGATTAGTGTGCTTAAGGGATAATCCGAATCTGCAGACTACGGATTAGTGTGCTTTACTTCGGATACATATAAAGTCAGTTGAACGATTACATCGAATCTATAGCTGCATCTTCTACTAGGAAAGTTGGTTCTTTGTGTCGGGCCAGGAAGTTTTTTCTTGTCCGAATCCATTTTTTACATTTCGTCGTCGTCTTGCGGCTTAGCCGAGATAGAACTCCCTATGCATTCCCTATATTCCCTGTGCATTTGGAACCCTGGCGCAGTTTGCAGCTAAATTCATAATTTTGTCAAATAGCTGAATACTTGATGCTTCGCCAAGCCTACCAAGGGTGTTTTTTTTATTGTGACACCAACACTAGGTGGGTTGCCTCCAGGCCCCATCCTGTTATTTAACCCATAACTGTAGGGAAGTGACGGATTAATAACTTTCCCAAGGGTACCAGTGCTGAAGTGAATGCTGAGTACTCGACTGGAATTCGAACTCGGCTCACCAATTTATCTTTCCAAGCCGATATCCACTGCAAGACAACGCACATCCGTCACTGAACGCTTACAGCGCCTGGTATTCCTAAGTGGTCACCTAACTAAGTACTGACCAGGCTCAACGTTACTTAACTTCGGTGATCGAACGAGAACCGGTGTATTCAATGTGATATGCCGTTTTTACATTTATAACTATACTATTCGATGGTGTATTGGATATTGTTATATATCTGGTTGGGTGCACCTGCTATTTATCTTGAGGTTCTCGATAAAATCCAAAGAAAACTTTCCTATGTAATTGACCCGGACTTGACAGCCGGCCTTCATTCATTTTCTCACTGATGTGATGTAACTTCCCTCTGTCTTTTCTACAAGAATTATCATCACGAGCTTCTTTCCATGGTGCCCTGACCATTTATGCGTGCTACTAGATCGGCGTCAAGGTCGCACCCTTTTACCGTCAAAATAGGTAAATTGTGGCCTTCTCTTCTACTCGAATTAGATTCATTTCTTGTACTTCATGGTTCTGAAAATTTCTTCCTCCATTTGCTTGCTTCCCTGATAGCTACGATCTCCAAAAATTTAAATGCAAGATCAGTTGCCATCTTCTATCTATTTGATTCCAATTCTTAACTTATCCATTTTTTGACATCCATTGACCTTATTATTTCCTCTCCCTATAACCACCTGCATAGCAGTAGCAGTCCTTCTTTGTTTGGGGTGAAATTTTTTATTACACGTATATTATGTATATTTTGTGTCGTGTGACCGTGATGATTTTTAACTAGCGTTTCGACAAATGGGTGCAAGACGACACATCACCGCCAACTTAAAGCCAGTAATCCAACTCCGCCGACTCTATGACAAGCAAGCTATGAAATGGTTTCGTCGACTTTTTGAAAATAAATAAAAGTAATTTATTGGGGATCATTTTAAAACATAACCTTTAAAACAGAATAAATATCATTGTTGTGGATCTTCGTCGATGTTGTGGCGAAACTTCACCGCAAGTTGTAGTGACCTGTTTGGTTGGAAGTAAGACACGGAAAACAGAAGGTAGGTTCAAAATATTGTATTAGTTTAACAAGAACATATGTACAAAGTAAGTGTAAGTAATAAGTAAATAGAAATAAGTAATTCCGAACGGTACAGTTACGCTGCTTATTGTCTGACTAGTAGCTGTCGTCAACTACCTTTAACTGCAGTATTTAATTGCCTTCCCACTTAAGACAAAATGTGGCACAATTTCTGTCTAATTTTTCGTAGACTAGACCCGACTCTTCGGCGGAGCCTCGACTGGGTTATTACTCTCTGCCCGAAAGCAGAGGGCTCGACAATGCGCAAGGCAGTTAACTGCCGTTAACTGCTCTCGCAAGTCACGCTAGTAATCATATATAACAAGAGGAAGTGTGCATTTCTCGTAGAAGGGCAACATTACAGTAATTTTTTTAAGGATCATATATTAATCAGTCAGTCTGTTAATTTGCCATACCTGATATCAGCTTGAGCGATCGTGTCGCTTTTAACACATGACTGATTAGGTAGAAGATTTTCCCGTAGTAGGTTGTCATTTCTTTCTACGGTAGACCGGTTGCCACCAAGGCTATCTCTCCTGCTATTCATCATATAGCTGGAAGGACAATAGACGGATGAATAATTTCCCAAGGGTATTTGTGTCTGCTGCTATGAAAGTCGGCTCCCTGTGCAGGGTCCGGAAATTTTTCCCACCTGAATCTATTCTGCACATATACAAATCTACCATCCGCCCGTGTATTGAATATTGCTGCCATATCTGGTCGGGTGCCCCTGCTGCTCTCCTTGGGCTTTTTGACAAAATACAAAGGAGGATCTGTAACGTGCTTGATACTGACTTGGCAGACCGGCTGCAGCCGCTCTCTCACCGGCGTGATGTGGCTTCCCTGTGCCTCTTCTACAAGTACTTTCATGGCTTCTGCTCCGATGAACTTAGATCACTGGTGCCGCCTAAGCACGAATTTACACGAGATACTAGATTAGCAACTAGGTCTCACCCTTTTACAGTTAAACAAATAAGATGTAACCGTAAATTCTACTCCAACAGCTTCTTTTCTCGCGCTTCCCACCTGTGGAACTCCCTTCCACAAGTCTGCTTTCCCGACAGTTACAATCTCCAGGTGTTTAAATGTAGGGTCAATAGACACCTCCTATCACAATAACTCCCAACTATTCTCAGAATACTCTGATCTACCCAACCCTCATTCTTGGTATCCTTACCCGCCTATCACCCACCCTCTGACATTTCCTATATTTAATCATCCTTTCTCCACTCTACGTAGCCCCCTGCGCAGTAGTGGCAGTGACATGCCTTGCTCGGGGTGAAACGCTTATAAAAAAAAAAAGAAGTTAAATGAAACGAATTCGACTGGAATTCGAACTCCACTTTCTTGAAACTTGCATGAAATTCCTCTAAAATATTCAGTTGGAGATCGTTGATTAAACGAAGAAATAATCAGCAAAAATCTTTCATCTGTTTTTATGAACTTCTTCAATTTAGGAGGACGGAATTAATTGCTCTAATCTTTGCATCAGTCCTTGTATTGCACCTAGAAACTTGGTCACAACACCAAAATGTTATGTTGCTACCTTTTTTGCTAAATTTATCAAATACAAATAAATGAACTTCGTGTGAAATTTTTTTCTATGACTAAGAATTTCCATTTTCGGTGTGATGAAAGTTCGACAAATAAACACCAGTCAGCCAAATAGGCTAATAAATCAGGAAGACAAACAGCCAAACTCTCTACGACTCAAAACTGATGAAAGATAAGTGCACACTATGAGAGCCAACACCGATTGGCGGTGATAGAATTTCACTCTTTCAATGATTACAGATCTGCCGTAACGTTCCCGGTTTATAGAGATACAAAATTATATTTCTGAATCTAGCCAAGCACTTACAAATAGTAATCTCAGCTATAGCATCATATCTATAAAAACTATATCATTTTAAAAACTTTTTATGGTTCTTTCTTTTTTCATTTCCGGAAATAAATTTTAGGCTCTCTTAATCTTTCTTAAAACTATACTTTTCTTTCTCTTCTCCAGGCTTGACTCCCTCTCCTGTTTACATGGCACGTCTCTATTCTTGTTGTTTCGATTTCTCTCTATTCTCATTCAACCAAACCAGGCAATACATCTTTTTATTCCCTAGCCTTCATGCTTTCTTTAACTCTCTTACGGAAAGTCCCTCTCTCTTTCTCTTCAACTTGTTTGGCTTTCAATCTTGTGGGCTGTAGAATGTCCCTTTTTATCACCCATTCCAATTCTAGTCTTATTATTTGGGAGCCGAGTTGGAATTCCAGTTGAACTCCTTGCATTCACTTACGCACAAATACCCTTGGTAAAGGTATTAATCCGTCTCTTCCATCCAGTTATGGGTTAAATAAAACAGACTGGGCTCTATAGCCTTTTGCTAGTAACCAGTCTATGGCAGAAAGCTATGGCAACCTTCTGCGGGATAATCTTCTGTTCAGCCAGTCTTTCGAGACATGATCGCCCAAAGCGTGTATGACGTATGACACTTAACTGACTGACATCTCATCCATTCAATACTCTTATTAATTACGTGGCCTCCTTCCTTTCTAACTCTTTTCTTTTTTTGTCTTTTTTAAGGAATGTCGCTCTTTCTTTCTCTTCTTCGTGTTTAGGCCACGCATATTTCCTGAGGGAACGTCTGTCTTTCTTTTCCTCCTACTCGTTTGGTACTTCCTCTGTTCTCATTCATCACATCTATTCAAAACATTATGTAAACTTCTCGTTCCTTATTCTCATATTTTCTTCATCTCTCTGATAGAATGTCTCCCATTCTTTCCCTTCTGCTCGGGTGGCACCTTTTCTATATTAATCCATTCGTTTTATTCAATACAATATTTCAGTTACCAATTTATTGAACCCGTCTATTGAACGGGTGAAGAGGCTCATCCCTTGTTTCCTGTTTAAGATGTGGTTTCTGGCTTTCTCTCTTCCAATCTTTTACTCATTTCCATTTTTTTTTTTGTTTTTCAATTAGAGTAGATAGACTAAACTATCGCCCGGTTAACACTCCACCCATGTCTATTAAACGGGTGAAGAGGCTCATCCCTTGTTTCCTGTTTAGGATGTGGTTTCCGGCTTTCTCTTTTCCAATCTTTTCAGTCTTACGTAGCCCCCTGCACATCAGTGGCGTTACCGCCTTGCTCGGGGTGATATGATTAAAAAAAATTGGCGTCTATGCAGATGACACTACTATTTACGACTGTCTCTGTTAGAAGTCTGCTAATACTAACAAAGGAAATGTGGCTGCAGCACTTCAGAAAGTCCTTCTATTTGTGATTGGATATGTTAGGAAATGCCTAGTAAATTTTAAAGCCTTTAAAACGAAGCTGTTTGTTTTTAATCACTACAGAGAAGCATTCCTTCCTAACATTATAATTTATGATGCTCGTCTTCTAGAGAGCAACGCACTGCGTCTCCTAGGCCTCACTCTCTCAAATGACCTCAAATGAAATGACTACATTGAATCCATAGCTGCATCTAGTGCTAGGAAGTCTGGTTCACAGTGCCAGACCAGGAAGTATTTTGCGTCAGAATCCATTTTGCACATTTATATATCTACCATTTGACCGTGCATTGAAGAGTGTTACCATAACTGGTCGGGTTCTCTTTATATTTATCTCAAAATTCTCGACAGAATTCAAAGGAGCATCTGCATTGTAATCAATCCTGACTTGGCAACCCACTTTCAGTTATTTTCCAATCGACGGGATCAGACTTCCCTTAGTCTTTTCTACAAGTATTATAATGGAAACTGCTCTGAGGAGTTTTTTTAAAACCTGGTACCCCGTACGGGATGTGCGTTGTGGTGCAGTGGATATCGACTCGGAACGAGAGATCGGAGTGCCGAGTTCGAATTCCAGTTGAATCCATTGTATTCACTTACGCGCAAATACCCTTGGGAAAGGTATTAATCCGTCTCTTCCTTCCAGTTATGGGTTAAATAATAGGACAGATTGGGTTCTATAGCCTTGGTCGGCAACCAGTCTACCGCAGAAAGCAATGGCAACCTACTGCATATACCATAGGTATTAATTGGTATCCTTCCACTAGTTACGGGTTAAATAATAGGACAGATTGGGTTCTATAGCCTTGGCTGGCAACAAGTCTACCGCAGAAAATAATGGCAACCTACTGCATATACCATAGGTATTAATTGGTATTCTTCCACTAGTTACGGGTTAAATAACAGGACAGATTGGGTTCTATAGCCTTGGTCGGCAACCAGTCTACCGCAGAAAGCAATGGCAACCTACTGCATATACCATAGGTATTAATTGGTATCCTTCCACTAGTTACGGGTTAAATAATAGGACAGATTGGGTTCTATAGCCTTGGCTGGCAACAAGTCTACCGCAGAAAATAATGGCGAACTACAGCGGTATAATCTTCTGCCCAGTCATTCATGTCTCTTTCGGGACATGATCGCCCAAAGCATGTATAACGTACGGCACTTAACTGACTGACCCCGTCCACATGTATTTATGCGTACTACTAGATTGGCATCTGTGTCCCACCCTTTTACCGTTGAAATAGTTAAATATAACCGTCTCTTCCACTCTAACATTTTTTCTCGCGTTTCCCTTTTGCGTTCTTCCCTGATAGATGCAAACTCTAAAAGTTTAAATACCACATCAACTTCCATCATTATTCCCATCTATCGCTTATCTTTTCTTCAACATCGCCTGTATGTTTTTTTCTCTCACTTTAAAACGCTGCATCTACTGCTAAGAAGGTTAGTTCACTGTGTCTAGCCAGGGAATTTTTCTCGTTAGAATTAATTTTGCACGTTTATCAATCTGCCATTTATTCTTGCATTGAATACTGTTGCTAGATTTGGTCGAGATCTCTTCCTTTTCATCTTGAGGTTCTCGACAAAATCCAAACGAGAATCTGCAATTTAATCAATCCTGACTTGGCAACTCGCCTTCAGTCAGATTCCCACCGACGTGATGTGGCTCCCCTTTGTCTTTTCTTCAAGTAGTTTCATGGAGACTGTTCTGATGAGATTTATTCTCTGGTACCCGAATAAAGTGGATTTACTCCTGCTACTAGATTCACCGTAATAATATAAACTTATTTATAAATGGAACTTTGTATGCGTGTGTGTATGTGTGTGTGTGTGTGTGTGTGTCCGTTACCTATAGACTCCGAAACGGCTAAACCAATTTTCTTGAAAATTTACAGAGTTGTACTATAAGCATCTGCGAGTGTTCTTAGCGTGGTTTTGTGTCTAGGCATCCCAGATAAATATCGAAAATCTATAATCGAAAAAATCGGGTTATAGAAGGAGTGGTCCAATTTTAATCAAATTTGATACACTCATAGACAAAGACATAAGAAACAATATTTCAAGGTTACAGTTCTTACAATAGGGCAGAAAATCGATAATATATATATATATATATATATATATATATATATATATATATATATATATATATATATATAAGGCAAGATGTTTGTGTGTGTATGTTTATCTGCCTGTATTTCTATATTTTTTCAGCCCTTTTGTTTTAGTTTTTGCTTCGGATTTGGCTCAAATAGGTATAATTGTAGTTCTTAGTCTCGCCCATGATACCATTTAATCAGGGGACTTATTTAGCCTTCAAAATTCAGTTTACGACGAAAAAACATATTTGATATAGATACCGGGAAATCAAAATTTGACTTCCATCCATTCATTTTTCTTTCAGTCTACGGTTTCGCTTTAACTGGAAACAACTATTGCTTTTTAGTCTTTCGTATCAACGGCCAAAGAGTCTGAGCTCCAGGACCATGGATTAGCTTTAAAGCTTTCATTACACCCGAGCAACGCCGGGCTATACTGCTAGTCGTCAAATATAACTGCCTTTTCTTCTTCAATAGTTTCTTTTCTCACACTTCCTGTTCGTGGAACTCACTTCCATTCGCTTGCTTCCCTGATAGCTACAATGTACAAACATGTTAATATAACGTCAATTGCTACTAATTATCCACTTGATTCCAATTCATTCATTTTTTCGTCGACATTTTAATACATTTTTCTCTCACTGTAACCCTCTGCACTTCAGTGGCATTTCTGCCTTGACTGAGGTGAAATGATTAGAAAAAAATATACCCCTCTGCCGCCTCCCGTTTCTTATTCTCATATTTTCTTTATCTCTCTTAAGGAAAGTCTCTCTTTCTTTTTTTCTCTCCTCCTCGTTTGGCACCCTCTCTGTTTTAATTCTTCCAATTTATTTTATATAACTACCAGCAGTATCGCCCGGCGTTGCTCGGGTGTAAAGAAAGCTTTAAAACTAATCCATGGTCTTGGAGATCCGACTCAGCCTAAAGAATATTTGTGTGAAGTTTGGTGAGAATTGGTTAAAAATTGTGGATTTGTATAAAAGACATACAGGCAGATAAACAGACACACACACAAACATCTTAACTTTTATATATATATATTATTGATTTTATGCACTATTGTAAGAACTGTAACCTTGAAACTTCTGAATATCATTTCTTATGTCTTTGTCTATGAGTGTATCAAATTTGATTAAAATCGGATCACATCTTCTATAATCTGATTTTTTCGATTACCGATTATCGATATTTATCGGGGGTACCTCGACACAAAACCTAGCTAAGAACACTCGCTGACGCATATAGTACAACTGTGTAAATTTCAAGAAAATCGGTTCAGCCGTTTCGGAGTCTGTAGGTAACGGACACACAGACACACACATACACACACAGAGACAAAGTTTATAAATAAGTTTAGATGTATTCCTCGGCCTTCTCTCGTTTTTATTCTTGTGTTTTTTCATCACTTTTAAATCGTTTCTCTTTCTTTCCACTCTTTTCGTTCTACAATCTCTCTGTACTCATTCTTCTCATTTATTCAACACTCTCACGTTCTACTGAGCTTTCTTCTTTTTTTTTCGGGCTTCATTTGTCTTCCCTGTCTCTCTAGTCTCTATTTCACACAAGCTATTCATTCCTTTTTGTTTATTCCTAAATTCTCTTATTTTATTTTATTTTATTTCATTTTATTTCATTTTATACCGTCTTTAGCGCAAATATAAATTTCCATTTACTTTCGCTCCTTTTTTTTATTTTTTTTATTTTTAAATATTTTACCCTTCGGTCTCTTTTAGATTCTATGTCTTTAACATTTGTTTGATCCCTGAAGATTTGTATTTGACAATCATTCGATTAATATTAAATCCTAGATTTTGGAATCACGAAGCCAAATGTAGGAGACTTGTAGTGTTTCTGGCTGACGTCCGTAAACACTCCATGCGTGATACTTTGTGCCTGACAAGAGACGCTTTCCATAGACTGTATTAGCAAAGCCCACCCATTGATCGTACCGCAAATCAATTAAAAAAAAAACGAAACTGTACAAAAAGATATCAAAAGAGAAAAACAGTTCAATGGCCTCCTATCAAGATCTGATTACTTTCATTAATTGATTTAGAGAAAACACAAAGCGGACGACGATTATTTCCTTGCAAGACGACAGTAGAGATGCAGCCGAGCATTAAGTAGAAGAAGTGAATAGAAAGGTAGAAAGAGATAAGCGAGGAGGTTAAATGAAGAAAGAACAAAAGAGATATTCAAAGTTAAGATACATACATGGCGAGATAGATCGATAAGTAGATTCAAAGAAAAGAGATATATGCGAAGACACTGTTATAGCTAGCTAGCTATTTCAATAATGTTCTGATTAAGATGGGTAGATGAAATAGACGGATATATTGATAGAAAGATATATTCAAAGAAATAAGATGTATCTGAAGACAATGTGATAGCTAGCTAGGTAAATATGTTCAGATTAAGATCGGTAAATAGACCAATAGAAATATAGATAACTACATAGGGAAGAGATAAACAAATAAAACAAAAACCTTTAGGCAAAACTCGACATTATTCATCAACATACTCTCCTTCTAGGGTGATATACTAATTCCGATGCTTCGCTAACAATTCGATGCCTTTTTTGCAAAACGATTCGTCTTTGGTCTCAAAATACGCCTCAAATCCTGATATCACTTCTTCGATGGATCCAAATCTCTTACCCTGATGTATTCTTCTGAGGCCTACAAACAGCCAGTAGTCGCTGGGGGCCAGATCTGGAGAATAAAATCGCTTTTTCTTTTTCATTTTTGGCCGTGTTTTTTTTTGGGGGGGGGGGGTGATTTGTTTCTTCAAAAGCATCAATAATACTATATAATATTAGTTGTTGACGGCTCTTCTTTCTCAAGGTAATCAATAAACAAAATACCTTCCGCATTCCAAAATACGAAGGCCAAAAATTGCGTCTTTGTTTGTTTTGAACGTCTTTCACCTGCTGCTGTTTCACTTAGCTGACTGTCGATTTGACTCCGGAATGAAGTGATGGATCCATGTTTCATCCATTGTCACAAATTTACGCAAAACCTATTTCTTGTTGCGTTGAAACCGTTGCAAACAACACTCTGAATCAACGACGAGTTGTTGTTTTTGGTCGACTGTGAGCAAAAGCGGCACCCACTTTGAACACTTTCTCATTGACAAAGGTTCATGCAAAATGGTGAATACACTGCCTTCTGATATATTCAGCTCTTCTGCTATCTTATGCAACTTTAATTTACAATCGGCCAAAAGGAGTCTGAAGAGTTTTTGGTGTTTTCGGGGACAACCGCCGATTTTTTAGCGAACTGAGCGTTCAGAATCATTTGTGTCCGTACGACCGCGTTTAAAGTCAACATACCACCTCTTAACCATTGTTTCCGACGGAGCAGAGTTCGAACAACACTTATCAAGCCATTGCTTTGCTTGAATAGTATTTTTCCCATCAGAAAACAATGCTTTGTCAACACACGAAATTCAGATTTTTCTATTAGTTTAAAAATTTGCAACAGTAGCTTCACTTAATAACTTTAATTTGTAAACTATTAATCTGACTGGGTCCAAATTTTGTCACGTACTATGTGAAGGTTAGTAGGACATGGAATTTTTATAAGTGGAGCTATGTGTCAGATCCAGGATTATTGAGTGATGTGTTATGTGAAAACAATATACTGGCATGTAGCTAAATAATGGGAAGAATTAAGATAAATAAATAGATAAATAGGTAGGCACATTCGAAGACACAGATATATGGGAAGAAAATGTGGTAGTTATATAAAAACAAATTGAGATAGATAGATAGATAGATAGATAGATAGATAGATAGATAGATCTGAACAGATAGATAGATAGATAGATAGATAGAAACAGAGATAGATAGATAGATAGATAGATAGATAGATAGATAGATAGATAGAATAGATAGATAGATAGATAGATAGATAGATAGATAGATAGATAGATATGAACAGAGATAGATAGATAGATAGATAGATAGATAGATAGATAGATAGATATGAACAGAGATAGATAGATAGATAGATAGATAGATAGATAGAAAGATATGAACAGAGATAGATAGATAGATAGATAGATAGATATGAACAGAGATAGATAGATAGATAGATAGATAGATAGATAGATATGAACAGATAGATAGATAGATAGATAGATAGATATGAACAGATAGATAGATAGATAGATAGATAGATAGATAGATAGATAGATAGATAGAAACAGACTGTGATAGATAGATAGATAGATAGATAGATAGATAGATAGATAGATAGAAACAGACAGATAGATAGATAGATAGATAGATAGATAGATAGATATGAACAGAGATAGATAGATAGATAGATATGAACAGAGATAGATAGATAGATAGATAGATAGATAGATAGATAGATAGAAACAGACTGTGATAGATAGATAGATAGATAGATAGATAGATAGATAGATAGATAGATATGAACAGAGATAGATAGATAGATAGATAGATAGATAGATAGATAGATAGATAGATATGAACAGAGATAGATAGATAGATAGATAGATAGATAGATAGAAACAGACTGTGATAGATAGATAGATAGATAGATAGATAGATAGATAGATAGATAGAACAGACTGTGATAGATAGATAGATAGATAGATAGATAGATAGATAGATAGATAGATAGGAACAGACTGTGATAGATAGATAGATAGATAGATAGATAGATAGATAGAAAGATAGATAGATGGATATGAACAGAGATAGATAGATAGATAGATAGATAGAAACAGACTGTGATAGATAGATAGATAGATAGATAGATAGATAGATAGATAGAAACAGACAGATAGATAGATAGATAGATAGATAGGAACAGACTGTATAGATAGATAGATAGATAGATAGATAGATAGATAGATAGATAGATAGATATGAACAGATAGATAGATAGATAGATAGATAGATAGATAGATAGATAGATAGATAGATAGATAGATAGTGAGCTGCTTGTAATAGAGTTATAGTGAAATAGATAGAATCGAAAAGGGAGATAGTTGTGGAGACGATGTGAGCTAGTTAGGTAAATAATAAATTTATTGCGATATATAAATAGATATATCGATACATAGATAATGAACGGTTTGATGAACAGCATATATATATATATATACATATATATATATATAGATATGTATAAATATATAGATATAGATATAGATATAAATAGATAGATAATAAACAGTTTGAGATGAACAGATAGATAGATATGAAGACATTGAAATAGATAGCTTGCTAATGATAGACAGATTGAAATATTTAAATTATTATACACACACACACACACACACACACACACATATATATATATATATATATATATATATACTTTAGAACATGTACAAACCACAATCTACTAAAAATTGTACATTTGGTTTCGACATTGAAAGAACAATGTCGCATCATGTTGTTAATCATGATGACTATCATTATTCATTACCTGATGAGCATGTTTTTCAAGTCGAAAGAAAATGTAGAATTTTGTACTAGATCGTAGTTTTTACATGTTCTAAAGTGAAACATATTAAATATTCATTGATCTATATTTGTATTGAGGACTGTTTTAAAGTAATCTTTTGAACGTTGCAAATATTTTCTTCGTTCCATATTTAGTTGTATATATATATATATATATATATATATATATATATATATATATATATATATATATTAGCATTTTGAGATAGATAAGTAAATAGATAGAAATGTGGTATATGCAAGTCAATGTTATACCTCACTAGCTTGTGAAATAAGGAATAGTCTGATATATATATATATATATATATATATATATATATATATATATATATATAGATAGATAGATAGATAGATAGATAAATTCAAAGAAACTGTATACATATGAAGACAATTTGATAGCTAGCTTGCTAGTTAAATAATGAAGCTATATATATATATATATATATATAGATAGATAGATAGATAGATAGATAGATAGATAGATAGATAGATGTAAAAACGATGTAAATGCTCGGTATCTAGCCGAAGAATGAATCAATTGACAAAGGTTTATAAATAGATAGATACAGGCATAATGAACACTTTTTAGATAAGCATATAGATAGACTGATAGATTCGAAAAACGATATATATGTGAAGACAATCTTGTAGCTAATGGTCATATAATGAGCGGACTGAGATAGATCGATTAATAAATAAATAATGAACATTTTGCTGTATACAGATACATAGATTTGAAGAAATAAGATATATGTGAAGACAAGTGATAGCTCGCTACTTAACAAACTAATGAGCAGATTGAGACAGGTTAATTAAATGATAGATGCATAATGATCACTTTGAGACATACATACATACATACATACATACATACAAATTACTAGATAGATTCAAAGAAACGAAACAGGTGAAGACAATGTGATAGTGACCTTGCTAGATAGCTAATTAATGAACAGTAGTAGATTGTTACATAAATATCTACATATATTGATAATTCAAGAAACCACAGATATGTGAAAGCAAAAATTTGATAGCTAGCAAGTAAGCTAAATAATGAACAGAATGAGATGGATAAATTTATAGACAGGAATAAAAACAGTTTGATAGAGACAGACAGATATATTTGTAGTATAACAAATAGATAATGGTCAGTTTGATTTAGACAATCAGATATATAGATCATGAATAGTTTAATAGACAATGAACAGGTCGTGATAGATAGATAGATAGATAGATAGATAGATAATGAACAGTTTAATCTTGAGAGATAAATAGATTGATGACGAGCAGTTAAATATATATATATATATAGAGAGAGAGAGAGAGAGAGAGAGAGTGAGAGAGAAAGAGAGAGAGAGAAAGAGAGAGAGAATAAACAGATTGAAATAGATACATAGATAGGGAGATAACAGACACTTTGACACACACATTATCTATCTATCTATCTATCTATCTATCTATCTATCTATCTATCTATCTATCTCTCGCTATATATATATTACAAAAAGTTCCGGAGATTTACGAAACGGATAAACAGCCGACATGTTTCATTTGTTTGAGCATTATTTTCAATAGATGCTCGTATTTGCCGTTCGGATCGTTAGCTCATTCGTGGTCGACTGGTCTAAGGCGTATAAGTTAAATTGTTGGCTTCCCACGTGTTGTTAGCGGTCACAGGATCGTATTCTGGCTAACATTTTCCTAACAAAATTTCTCAAAAATACTCAGGTCCTTAGAGATGTTTATAAGTAATTAAACAGTATATAAATATACTGTTTAATTAAAAATTGAGTACCTATTAAATTACGAATATCTATTAAAAAGAATGGTCAAACAAATAAACTGATATATATATATATATATATATATATATATATATTTAAATTCGCACATGCGCCTTGTTTTTTATTTTTTATTCTATTTTGTCGACTGCAAAGTATAGTAGGGTCTGTTGCGCACCGTCTGTGTGAAAACGATTACCATGACGCAATTCTACTTGATATTCGCTCCGGAAGCACAAATGAAAAGATTTCAGAATGTTTGGGTGTCAATCTGAGAACAGCGCAGATAATCTGGGAAGAGTTAGACGAGTCGAATGATGATTACGAAGGTACAGCTTCTCTGAAAGTTCTCTCTGATAGTTCTGATAAAAACGACACTCCCAAATTTGTTGATGAAGACCTCCGACTCAACATTGAGGCCTACATCAAGTGCCTTGAGGAAGTAATGTTGCCCTTGATAAAGGGTGTGGCTACTGGGATATTCTATGTCTGACAACAGGACTCTGCACTATGCCACGCAAACAGGGGAAGACGGTCACCGTTGTCAAACAATTTCTGCGATCAAATCAGCACTTACACCCGGCCATCTAACTCCCCAGATTATACTCCTTTGATTATTATGTACGGGGGTGTGGTTAAACGAGAGTCATCTAAAATTGCATTATTGCAGCATTACCCAACTGAAACAAGAAAACCACTGAGAAGGTTTGCAGGAAATTCTGAAGTTGTCTGGAGGCCGTTGTCAAGATCTTCTGTATTGTACCTAGACTTTATAAATTTAAGCGAACTACTAGATGTGCGTTGTCATGGATATCCGCACCGAATAAGAATTCCAGTTAAATTCGTTTCATTCACTTACGCACAAATACCCTTTAGAAAGGTATTAATCCATCTCTTCTCTCTCCAGCAATAGATAGAATAGCAGGATAGATTGGGGTTTATAGCCTTGGTTGGCAACCAGTCTACCACAGAAAGTAATGGCAAACTACTCCGGGAAAATCTACTGCCTAGTCAGTCATGTCCCGAAAAAGACATACTTACTCAAGCGTGTATCACGTACGGTAATTAACTGACAGACTAGATTAGAAAGAAGGTTTCATCAGTTTACAATTGAATTGGCTAGATGTAGCCGTAATTTTTATGCTAATAGCTTCTTTTCTCATACTTCTTGCTAGTGGAACTCGTCCGGCTCCATGATTTCTATTCAACTTTGATGTTCAAAATTTTGAATGCAATGCCAAGAGTCATTCACTGTCTTCACTGATAACTCTTCTTTTGTTCTAGCTTCTTAGTAATAGTTCTACTTTTATTCTTATTCTTTCACACTCAGTAACCCTTTGTGTCTTAGTGGCTTTACTGCCTTGCATAAGGTGACATGATTAAAAACATCACATAAAAATGAAAAAGTGAATATAGCATTCATTTGTTTACAAATATCACTGAAGAGGTGAAGACGAGTTTTATTAAAATCGTAATGCAAATTCAAATAAGTCGAAATAAAATCACGATGTTAAAAAAAACTGAAGCACATAAACTAAAGAGACGAGTGTAGTTGATTAAAATGTTTTTACTGTTTATCCACCCTTTTCAGTTTATCCCTCTAGGGCCATCCGTATCATATTTGATACAGTATTTCCCTATAAGGAAACATTTGATATTTCCCTATGAGGAAACATTTGGTATTCATTGACTGAGCAGTTAGTACTGCTTTCATTTGAAATGTATAAAATATTTCTCTTAAAAAAATTTTCAGGAAAATATTTCTTTCAAGGCTTGAAATATATTTCAAATATGATACGAATGGCCCTAGAGGGTTATCTAGAGAAAAATACTTTAAACTGTAAAAATTTTTACGAGATAATTATTTACTGAAACAAACTCTACTAATTAACTCATAGTTGGAAAGAGAAGAGATGGAATTGTATTCATCGCAATTTTAATAGCGCCTAAGTAAATAATTCAAACTGGAATTTAAACTCGGCTTCTCCGATTGGAAATTTCATGACGTTATTCATTACACCATTCATACAAACAATCTTAGGGCACAAGATATTTCCGAGTGGTCATTCATCCAGGATCGAAGGTTGCTTAACTTGTACGAAAACCATTGTTTAAAAGAAGAGTGGAAGGAAAGGGATAAACATACTCCAGTAATGGCGTTGTAGTACCTTGCGAAGGGAGATAACTTGTTTGTCCTATTAGTTAGAGTTACTCAAACCAACTGGATAGATCTGTGGAAAAATATCAGCTGCTGGCATAAAAATTCGGATAGCTGATTCATTGTCGTCAGTTGCAAATGAACACGGACTCATGGACAAAATATACAGATCATTGATTCGAAATTATGAAATATGGTAATAAAGACAAGGTACCTTTACTAAATCGTTGAAAAAACGGCATAGTTTTAAGAAAAAAGGCCCGGAACTAATTAAAAACAAAGTTTTATCAGCAAAATGTTTACGTTATTATTAAGAGGATAGATCAAAATATTTTTTAATTATTTTTAAAAAAAGTTTTTAATTCTTTCTAACATGTTCGAAATTTTGGAAGAAAATCTTGTTTTTCATTCGTCCGTGAGTAACGCAATTTTTGCAAAAGAATTATGGCAAACATAATATTATGCAAGACATTTTTTTGCTGGTGAAAAACACACTAATTTGGAAATTCTTGCATAAATCACATAATTGTCGGATTTTGAAGAAAATTTCAGGACTTATTTAGAAATGAGTGAAATTATTTTTGAAATAATTATTTTTAGAAAATCTTGCTAAAAATATTTATTTTACATATGCTACCGCCCCCACTAATTAATTTCCTGAAATGTCTACCAATTCGCGAGATTCTCCAAAAACCTAATAGTAATTAAATTCAGAAGTCATTGTGGAATGCTAATTAACTGTCTTTTTTTCTAAATTAGCCCAATTTTATAAAATCTGCTGTGTGAAAAAAAATGCAATAGTACTAGGCCTTTTTATTTATTTAGATAAGCTTTTAAATGGTTTTATAAACAATTTATATTAGGGATATCATAGTCTGAAAAAATCAATGAATAATTAATTTTTACAAGAATTGTTTTCATTTTTATTAGTTTTTATTATAATAAGTTATAAAGTTTCAAAATTTTTAAAAAATTTCCTCCTTCATTGTTAACACTAGGTTGTTAAATTAATGAGTGAAGACTATATTTACTAATCGAAAATTGAAAAGCTTAATACAAATAATCGAGCCCATTGATTTTAAAAATAATTAATATATTTTTTGTATTCATACTGATTACCCATATTTTATTTATATGGGTGGCCTTACGTGATATTTAACATTGAAAGGTCAAGTGATTCAAGGGTTGTTCCTCTTACAGAAAAAAAAAACTATAATTAACATTGGTATTCAGTGTCCAATTGTTTTCATTTTTACGCGTTTTTGAATCACTCAATAACAAGCTTCCCAAATCACACTTTCAAAATTTAATTTAAGTTTTAGTTTTTACTTCCTAGTTTTATCTTCTTTTACATTAATTGTGAATGTTGGTACCTTACAGAAATAAAAAAAAGCTTTGCTTTATCTATTTTATATAACCTGGGTTTGGTCTGTTTTTGTTGTTCAATTCAATAGCCTTTTTACTAATCCTACCATTGAAATTATACATTTTTTTATCCAGTCAAATTCCTACTTAGCATAATATTTCATACATTGAGTTAGATCGATTATTTCAATTTCATTTTTTCATATTAAATTGTAAAAGTATTTTAAAAGTTAGTTTTATATTAGTTTAATTTTTATTTATTCAGAAAACATATTCAAAATTATGGCTATAAAGCTAGCTTAATCAAAATTCTATAAAATATTGTATAATTGCTAAAAATATTAAGATAAATTTTTGATTTTGTTATGTAGCTAAAAACCAAAAATCAAAACCTACAACTAAGCTACAATACATACAATTATGTCATGTTTGGCCTCCCTACTTAGCATTTTTGACTGCTTCCGTTTGTCATTAAAACATTCGTCACCTAAGATGACCCTAATAAGAGAAATACCATTAATGGTTTTATCGTACATTTCAGACAGTAAGCAAGTAATACTTTTTAAAATCAGATTAAAGTGAATTTAAATTTGCTAATAAAAAAATAATGTTTCAGCGAGGTATACTTTATTTTTGCAAGATTTTTGAAAACCAAGAATTGGCTACTGTACTGTTTACAAAGTGTGTCGATTGATAAAAAAAAATGGCCGAAAAATTGAAATTTTTAAAAAATAAATTCTTTTTCAAAATTCTAATCAATATAATTTCGGTTTGAAACACACCAGATTATTTTGTTTACTGATATTAGTAAATTTTGGAGATTGTAGTTATCAGGGAAGCATGCAAATAGAAGTGAGTTCCACAAACTAGAAGTGCGTGAAAAGAAACCCTTAGATTAAAGCTTCAAGAAAGCATTTTTAAAAAATTCAATTGAAATTTCGATATCGAAAATGAGTGGAGGTACCTAAATTAAAGACGTTCTACTGTGTTTACTAATAAACCCTGTTTGGTTAGTTAATGTCGAATCTACGTCTTATAGTGATTTGCTAAGCATAGTTTACGTGTGGCACGAAGCGGAAAGTATGGATCAATCAGCGAGGATCAAATAAACTAATCTGTCGTAAATGATCTAGGGAGACGAGCTTGTTAGCTATTACACCACATCGAAGTGCCTCTAATCCAAATGATTATTTTTTTTACAGTGAAGTCCATCCTGTATATGCACTCAAAGTAGAGTGCATCAAAGTAAGAGGCACAGTTTATGCGAAAAAGATCAAAGGTAACCCTGGACTCGAACAGGTTAATATCGTAGTGACTGGGAAAATATCCTCTTGGGAGTTGGTTTCACAGAGCAATAATCCACTGGAAGAAACCGCTCAGATGAAATCTACTTCTCACCAGTAGAATATGGAGAGAATGAGGGTGGTTCGCTACAATGCACATGGCATGGAGGGTCATAGCAACGAAGGTGAGAATTGACTAATTCGAAGGTTAAAGTAATAAGTGAGAGAGGATTTGCAAGAGGGAAAATAATTTGTCATCTACTAGGATGCGGAGAAGATTTTTGAACTGGAAAGCAATGACTAGGCATTACATTCCTAAATATGACAGAAGTACACTATCCCTGATTTGGATTTTATAAAGATAGAAGATAACACGAGGAGTCAGCTATAAAATCAACTACTAGAGTCTAAAAAGGTCTTCATGAGCCCAGATTCAAACAGAGTTTAAAATGTGTACACAGTTCGGTTTACACTGGAGTATAACTCCAGTGTAAACTTGTTTTCATTTCACCTCAAGTTCAAGTGAATTCGAAGGTTAAAGGGTAGAAACCTGATGCAGTTATAGAGAGGATTTGCAGTGTGCAAAGTAATTTGTCACCTATAAGGACGCGAAGTTTTTGGTCTGGAAAGAAAAGGACTGGGCATTACCTGCCAAAATATCACAGGAGTACACTATTTTAAGCCTGATCTGGATCTTATAAAGATAGATGATAACACGAATAGTCAGGTACAACATCAGGTTCTAGTGTCTAAAAAGGTCGACATGAATCCAGATTCAAATATAGTTCAAAATGGATACACAGTTCGGTTTACACAGGAGTATAACTCCAGTGTAAACTTGTTTCATTTCACTTCACGCAAAGCAGTATTACTGCCACATGTGTGCAGGACGTTACATAAGAGGAGAATGATGAGAAAGAGAGACAATTTATAGGGAACGTCAGAGAATGGATAAGGGAAGGATGAGAACACTGGTGTGAAGAGAGCTGATGAAAGTAGAGTGGGCGGAGAAAAGAACTAGAGGGAAAGGATTCTAGGCAGAGAGATAGGAGTTGACTATTGACCTTACATTTAAATTCTTGGAGATTGTAGCTGTCAGGGAAGCAAGTATACGGAAGGGAATTCCACAGGTGGGAAATGCGAGAAAAGAAGCTGTATTGTAGAAGTTAGGGTTACATTTTATTGGTTTCACTGTAAAAAGGTGGGACCTGGTTGCGAGTCTAGGAGCTCGAGTAAATTCATGCAGAGGGGGCACGAGGAAGCTAAGCTTGTCGGAGCAGATGCCGTGGAAGTATTTGTAGAAGAGACAGAGAGAAACTGCATTACGCTGATGAAAAAGTGACTGCAGCTGAGCGACTAAATCGGGATCGATCACATTACATATTCTCCGTTGGATTTTGTCAAGAACCCCGAGGTGAATAGCAAGGGCACCCGACCAGACATGACAGCAGTATTTAATACACGCTCAGATGGTAGATTTATATATGTACAGGATGGATTCAGACGGGAAAAACTACACAGTGAACCAACCTTGCTACCAGCAAATTTATCTATGGATTCGTCGTTTCAGTAAATTATTATCCCTCAGAATTATTAGTGTTTAAAAGTATTTTCTCTCTAGATAACCTACAAAATGTTGATAAACCGTAAAAAAAAAAAAAATGAATAAATAATCAATTCCAGTCGCCTCTTTACTTTCAGGCTTACTGCCTATCACGTTGAATACACCGGTTCTCGTTCGATCACCGAAGTTAAGCAACGTTGAGCCTGGTCAGTACTTAGATGGGTGACCGCCTGGGAATACCAGGTGCTGTAAACGTTTAGTGACGGATGTGCGTTGTGGAGCAGTGGATATCGGTTCGGCAAGAGAAATCGGTGAGCTCAGCTCGAATTCCAATTCAATACCCTGCATTCACTTAAGCACTGGTGCCCTTGGGAAAGGTATTAATCCGTCCCTTCCCTCCAGTTATGGGTTAAATAACAAGGGTAGGACTTGGGGAATCTGCCCTTAAAAACAAATCCAAAATCCCAAAGAATCGAAAAGAAAAAAATATTACTAGACACAAAACTTATATAAAAGCAACAATAAATTGTTGAAATAAAAATGTATTACCAGCAATAAATAAATAAAATTTAGTTGGCAGTAAATGACCCGCCGAGGTGTTGATATGCCATAAAAAACAAACCAACCAACCCTTTACTTAGCCCTTTTTTAACGCCATCACTTCACTTTCAACTTATTTATAGGAAGATATCAGTCAGTTATGTGCCATACGTGATACACGCTTGGGCGATCATGTCTCGAAAGAGACATGACTGACTGGGCAGAAGATTATCACACAGTAGGTTGCCATTGCTTTCTGCGGTAGACTGGTTGTTAGCCAAGGCTATAGAATCCAATCTTTCTTGCTATTTAAACCATAACTGGAAGGAAGAGACGGATTAATACCTTTCTCAAGAGTATTTACGCGTAAGCGAATACAACGAATTCAACTGGAATTCGAACTCTGCTCCCTGATTTCTCGTTCCGAGCCGATATCCACTGCACCACAAAGCACATCCAGGAAGATATGAAGAAAGATATAAAAGAGTCAAAAAGATTGGAAGATATCAGTCAGTTAAGTGCCATACGTGAAACATGCTTGGGCGATCATGTCTCAAAAGAGACCTGACTGACTGGGCAGAAGATTATCCCGCAGAAGCTTGCCATTGCTTTCTGCGGTAGACTGGTCGCCAGCCAAGGCTATAGAACCCAATCTGTCCTGTTATCTAACCCATAACTGGAAGGAAGAGACGGATTAATATCTTTCCTAAGGGTATTTGCGCGTAAGTGAATGCAATGAATTCAAACTGGAATTCGAACTTGACTCTTCGAGGTTCAGCTTGCAATTGAACAAAAAAATAGTGAACATTTTTTTTTTAATCATATCACCCCAAGCAAGGCGGTAACACCACTGATGTGCAGGGGGCTACATAAGAGTGAGAAGATTAGAAAAGAGAAAACCGGAAACCGCATCCTAAACAGGAAACAAGGCATGAGCCTCTTCACATGTTCAATAGATGTGGGTGGAGTGTGAACCGGGCGATAGTTTAGTCTATCTACTCCAATTGAAAAAAAAAAAACAAAGTGAGAAGATTAGAAAAGATAAAACCGGAAACCGCATCTTAAACAGGAAACAAGGGATGAGCCTCTTCGCCTGTTCAATAGATGTGGGTTGTTTAAGCTTTTCATATTAAACAAAAATTTATTGTCATGACCAATCATTAATTGTAGATATTTTACGGACCTGAAAAATCTACACTAATCGTAGTGTTATATTAATTTTTTCTCAAAACAGCAACGAAAGATAAATTTTTGACCGATAGTTGAAGAAAGCTACAGTTAATTTCATGGTACTGCATTGTAAGATAAAAAAAAATTTAAATAACTTCAACAATTTATATCGAAATCAAACTTAAGAACCAAATTACTTTACAATAGTTACTTAAAACATTTCAAAAATTAAAACAAATAAATACAAAGGACATAAAAAAAGATGTACAAACCAGCTTACAAGCAGATCTGAAGTCTATCAATGACTTGTGGAGTGCTTTGGCAGTACTTCGGGAACCAGCTTACCAAGGAGCTTAGTCTTTGATGAGGAGTTCTGCAGCTATTTTGCTGACTTTCTCCAGCTTTCACAGACTAAAGCGGCTAGCTGAAAGGGTGAGATCACAGAAGGTAATGTCTACTTGGCATTGAAAAAGGTCAGTTGTGGCAAGTCTCTGGGACTTGGCAGTCTGCCCAATGAATTGTACTTGAGCTTTTCACATATCTTTATGCTGATTTTGATTGTCATGTTCAACAGCTAATTCTGACAGGGATTCATCCCTGACAGGATCTCCAGGGATGTGATCATGCTGTTAAAAATGAGTAAAGATGGTGGCTGGGATTGAGATGATTATAAGCCCATAAATCTGTTAAATACAGAGTTAGACTTTGACCAAGATTCTGACAAAGCTTTTTCAGTAAGTTGCTTACATTCTGTCAGACGTGTTATAAAGGTTGAACAATTCAGAGCCACCTGCGTCTGATCTGCCAGATCCTAGAAGATGTAAAAGATAAGCAAGCAGTGCTGATTAATTTGAATCAGTCCCAGAAATATAGTAGGGTCTTGGTTGGTTCATCATGGTTGTCTACTATCGCTTCTACTTTCTTTGTGGTTTGGCATTTAAGCCTTTCCTTCACCAGCTGAGGGACAATGCAAGCAGTCCAGCCTTATATGGAATCACTGTCCCTTGGTGGTGCCTAAGCCAGGGTTTTTACACAAGCTGATGATGTATTCCTTTTCATGTCAAAAAGCTCACAGAGGCCAAGATTAACCATAACACATCGGCTTGCAAATTGGGGTCAGAAAGAATGCTCTTTTAGAGCCCTTTTGTTCAACTGATGGACTCATCCATATTCTTGGAGTGTGGTCTGAGCCCAGGCTCCAGCTGAAGAAGAATTGGTTGGAGGTCAAAGCAGTGGACTGGACTCTGATGGGTAGGGCTGAGGAGTGTTACTTTCCTCCCATTATTTACCAGTTGTCTGTACTTCCTGTGTGTAAGAAACAAAAGGTGATGGAGGGCTTACTCTTCTTTTTATGGAGTTGTAGCAAGCAAGCATCAGGTTGATAGAAATTTCCGTGCCTAACACCCATGTAATGGGAGTTTGGGAATGCGACACTTGGAAAGTCACCAACATGCCCTGAGAATGGCGTGTTGATAGAGGACTTGATCTTGGAGGGGAGCGTTAGAGATACCTTCCCTAGCTTGACCAGAACTGATCCAATTTCTAAGACTGAGTGCCAATGTAAGCTTCTGAATCAGTCAAGATTCCTCCAAGAATATCAAGCAGCCTTGTGGGTCATTCCTTGATTCAGTGACCTTGCATAGGTTAAGAGGCTCTTATTAGGAATTAGTAAGTTGGAGGGGGTGCAAAATATCTTCTCTGTGAGCGGCTCAGCTTGTTGGCTAGGCAGATTTTGCCCAACTGCTCCTGGTGTAACCCTGGTCTAGAGGAAATGGTTATGTATGCCTCTACCATTGTCATCAGCAGTACGCTTTCTGGAACAATGTCAGCAAGTTGTTTGCTCATATCTATCCCTAACATCTATGTCCCTCAATTTCACTGCCACGTATGATAATGTATTGCCCCTGTATTCTGGGGGTAAATGAAGGATGTTACCAATAGAGGACTGTAGGTTATTTAATGCTGTAACCGGGTTTTTTATTCAGGAAGGTTTACAAAAAAAAAAAAAAAGATTTGAAGTAATTGTGAAGTTATTTAAATTTTTTTTTTTCCAAATATCACAAGTTGTATAATTCGGAAGTATTTCCAAATGTAAGTTGTATGGTTCGAAGTCCAATCTCTATTTTCTATAGAAGTTGAAATATTTTATTTTTTCAGGATATCTTATTTGGACAACAGGATCATTTTTGAAGATCATGTTAAGATTTTCTGCTTGTTAATAGTTGTTACATATTGTTGTTACATATTGTTACATATTGTTACATATTTTTGTTACATATTGTTGTTACATATTGTTACATATTGTTGTTACATATTTTTGTTACATATTGTTGTTACATATTGTTGTTACATATTGTTACATATTGTTACATATTGTTGTTACATATTGTTGTTACATATTGTTACATATTTTTGTTACATATTGTTGTTACATATTTTTGTTACATATTGTTGTTACATATTGTTGTTACATAGTGTTGTTACATATTTTTGTTACATATTGTTGTTACATATTGTTGTTACATATTTTTGTTACATATTGTTGTTACATATTGTTGCATATTGTTACATATTTTTGTTACATATTGTTGTTACATATTGTTACATATTGTTACATATTGTTGTTACATATTTTTGTACTTCTTGTATTCTATCAAGATATGCTTGATGGTGAGAAATGGGTTATTAGGTATAACTTTTGCCTTGTGTGTGTGTGTGTGTGTGTGTGTGTGTGTGTGTGTGTGTGTGTTTTTCCAAATCTTATTCTGTTGAGCACTATATATATATGTATATATATATGTCTTATCTAAAGTTAGCCTATGGCTATATTCTTGTTTCTTATTGTTGGCCCATTTTTTTTAATCATGTGTCCATTTTACACTTGAATATAAAAAACTAAACTTAGGTCCGATTTATATTAGTGTAAAAAAGGTCCTGCTTAAATTAGGGTCAATAGATGTTTGGTATCTCTGCTAGTATAAAAATAGCACGTATAGATCTGGTTTAAGTAAAAATGAAAAAAGAGAGATAGGAAATACAGCTTCGGCTTTCACCGGATTAAATGAAATGCAAAATTCCGGTTTACACTGGTCATCAACTCAGATGATGCAGATCCAGTTGTCACTCGAGGGAAAAAAGTGAGGCTTATGCCAGAGTTTACAAATAACCAACTGGCAGATGGCCCATTTTTGGGACAGTCGCACCCGCCTGCAGGAGATTCAGTCAGCGTATGCAATACCGCGCTAGAAGGGCAAATCAATAGCGTGTTACAGACTTAATTATAACTAATTAATAAAAAAATATATGAAATTATATTTGCGCCTGTTTATGTATACGTTGGTACTGAAGCAATAATTAGCATGACTGTCTAGCAGACCATTACTTATGTAATGGGCTAAATCCTCCCTTACATATTTCTGTACTTGTGCCAGACTCGTTGTATTGGTTGAAAAGAAAGATAATGATACTGATGAGATATCTTCGCTGTCTTAAATGTTAAGGTTTATTTTTAATCATTTCGCCCTAAACGAAAGAACAAAGCCACTAAGACGCAGATCCTTTGGAATATGGAAGAACACGAGAAAATAAAAACATTTTTCAGGAGCGTGAAGGATAAAAAAACAGGAATTAAGAAGACAGAAAATAATGATTGACATTGCTATTGAATCTTTGAAGATCAAAATTGACGAGAAAGCAAAAGGAAAAAAAAGGAAGAAGGTTCCAAAAATGAGAGTGTGAGAGAAGAGAATTTTGGCATAGAACTTACGGTGACATATTTTTATAATCATTTCACCCCAAGCAAGGTAGAAATGCCACTGGTGCGCATGGGTTACAGTAAGAGAATGAAATAGATACAGAATATTTCGAAGAAAAGATAAATGATGGATGGGAATTTAGTAGATAAAAGATGGCAGTTGATGCTGCATTTAAAATTTTGGAGATTGTTTGTGGTGCAGTGGATATCGACTCGGAATGAAAAATCGAGGAGCCGAGTTCCAATCCAGTTGAATTTTTTGCATTCACATGCGTACAAATACTATTGGGAAAGGTATTAATCCGTCTTTTTCCACCAGTTATGGGTTAAATAACAGAACAAATTGGGTTCTATAGCCTTGGCTGGCAACCAGTCTATTGCAGAAAACAATGGCAACCTACTGGGGGAATATCTTTAACTCATTCAGTCATGTCTCTTTTAAGTGTGTATCACGTATGACACTTAATTGACCTATCAGGAAAGCATGCAAATAGAATTGAGTTCCATAAACTGAAAGTGTTAGAAAATAAGCTCTTAGAGGAATATACATCTAACTAGTTCGACGGTAAAATGATGGGACCTCAATGTCAAGCTAGTAAAACCAGTAATGCATGTGATCGAGGAACCAGGGAGAAAGCTCCACAGAGCAGTTACCATGAAAATATTTGTAGAAAAGACCGAGAGAAGTCACATCACGTCGGTGAGAAAGTGACTGAAAGCTAGCTGCCAGGTCAGGATCGATAATATTACAGATCCTTCTTTTGATTTTGTCGAGAACTTCAAGATGACTAGCATGACACCATGGCCAAATTTAAACTGTAAAAAGGTGAGACCTTGCTAGGAAAGCAAGGAGGCGGAAGGGAACTCTACAAATGAGAAATGCGATAAAAGAAACCTTTAACTTTAAAATGATGGGATCTTCCGTCAATGTAATTCTGGAATCAATATAATTGGACATTCTTCTTTGGGTTATACCAAGAATCTCTAAATATATATCAATAGAACCAGACCATATATGACACAAATATTCAAAGCAAGGACGAATGGAAGACTTATAATTATAAAAGACAGATGCAAACGAGTAAAACTTTTTAGCTCGTCATAGTGAAGCAACCTTATGGGCAGCAGACGTAAAAGTTGAGTTGATATACTTTTTCCACTTTATATCAGCGGAAAACTTTACTCCGAGAAGGCGCAATGTGCCATTCTCCCGGAGGTTAGCATTAGCTAATGGAAGGTAAAAAAGATTATCTCAGATTACTAAAAGAGTGCAATTTCGTTTTTGAGGCGTTAAATTTAAAAAAGGATTCGTTGCTTTATTTAATAGTAGACTGTAGGTCATATTTGAGATCAGATGTCAATTGGAATTTATCGAACCAATCAGACTTGCCGAGCAGGAAGACCATTTATAAAAATTAGGAACACTGTTCAAGGATAGAAGCATGAGGAATACCTTCATTAATGCTAAAAGATCTAGAAGAGTGGCTATTCAAGATAACTTTCATTTGGATTTTGATTTGATGAAAAGAACTGAATCAGGTCAGTAGCTTCGGTGTTTTTTATCTAATATATTCTTTCTACTTTATGTCAACTGAAAATGTTAGGCTGTGAAGGCGCAATGAGTCCTGGAGGTTAACATCAGTCATGCTGATGGAAAGTAAAAAAAAGGTTATCTCAGAAGATTAAAAGAAAGCTGTTTCGTTTTTGGGACGTCAAAAATTAACAAGCCACTCCTTGCCTCATTTAACAACAGATTATAGCTCATTTCTTAGATCAGCTTCCAATTTAAATTTATCGAAATGATTAGAATTACTAGTAAGACAGGTGTAAATAACTGTGCCATCTGCATTAAAGACTGAGTGGCAAACTGGTGACATCATTAGAAGGAGGGTTGAAAAGAAGTTTTTTCCGCTTCTGGGGAACGAGGTTGTAGAGTTGATTATGTCATCTTCTTACAAATCTACAGAATTGACTTAAACTCTAATTTTTTTTCTTTCCGTAGCAATTATTCCCCTTCAAATTTCTGAGATTTCTTTCAACCTTAAACTGCAGATTATGCGGATATTAACGAAAACCCCAGTTATAGGTAAAATAAGATAGACTGGGCCGTATAGCCTTTTGTGGCAACCAGTCTAGGAAAAAGAAAACTCTCAATTCGAACCTCATGCTTCCTCGTAGATCCTGCCTCTTTAGGCAAAGACTGGAAGAAGGTAACTTAAAAAAAGAAATCCATCTTAAGAATTAGCCTTGGTTGGCAACGAGTCTAATAGAAGGAACTTCTGAATTCAAACCACCTGCTTCCTTGTAGGCTCTGCCTCTTCAGGCAAAGGCTATAAGAAAGTAACTTCGAAAATAAATCCACCTAAAGAATTAGCCTTGGGTAGCAAGTATGAGAAGGAAAAACTCTGTATTTAAAAAATCTGTCATACTGTCTCTTTAGACAATGGCTAAAAAAAAGTAAATTCAAAAACGAATACACTTCTGAGAGGAGAATTAAGATAACCTCAACAGCCCCGGTGCAAATAGAACCGGCAAACTACTGAACTATTCTACCTTGAATGTTACCATCAGTCACAATTGTGAGATGGAGGGAATTGGAGACCACAGCGGTACAACTGAAAAAGACAAATAAATCAACTGAGCATTATATTTTCACATCCGAAAGCAATGTCTAATGATTTTTTAAAAAACAAAGACTAACACGACACTTACTCCGGAAGACAAATAAAAAAAAATAATCCTTTGCTAGAGAGACACTATTTTTCAATTTCACTCTCAATTTGGAGGTCATTTTCAGATCTTGTGTTTCGTCTTAGGCCAAGGAGCAAGCATATGTCCTTGCAGCGAATTTCTTTTTCAGGTGACGATCAGTGCAACGTTATCATGTCACAGCCAACAGGTGAGTTATGATTAGGAAAACGTTGGTCACTGAAGCGTAATGAACAAAATGATCTGTCGATACGAATTCACGAGGCTGTCTCCCCATGTTTATATTTTATTTTACTGTCTGTTCATATTTGAATATCAAGTGAAGATGAATACGAAATCTGAAACTCTTTTCTAATTAGTCAAGGAAATCATTAAAATTTCTGAATAATTACTTCAATTAACTTCAAAGAAGACAAAAAATAACGCGTTGATAATTAGCTACGGCTTCCTAATCAGAATTTAATTCGATTTTAATGAGGTTAATTAAACAATTTCGCCTGGACGGCACATTTCTTCCCAACGCCAACAACAACAGACTTATGAACAGTATGAGTAACGACAAGAAAACTAAGAAAAATGAAACCACGGATTGAACAGAGATAAGAATAATGAAACTAGGATAAAAAAAAAAGACCTAATCACGATAATAATGATAATAGAAAAGAATTTGAAAATGAAAATGATTAAAACTGGAAGAGAAAGTGTCTTTTTAATAATGAAGAAAATATATCTAATCAAGATAATAGGGATAAAGAAGAAGAAGAAGAAGAAGAAGAAGAAGAAGAAGAAGAAGAAGAAGAAGAAGAAGCTAAGATGGGAAGGAAGGAAATGAAGAAAGAAAAGGTAAGAGAATACAAGGAACAGGGGGACAAGGGGAAGTAGAAGAAAGAGAAGAAGGGCAAGTTAAAAATGGTGAAAAGAATGTCAAGAAAGGAAAGAATAGAGAAGTTAAAAAAGATAAGAAAAAATTGGAGAAAGAATACGAACGAGAAAATGACGAGGAATAAGAAGAAAAAGAGGAGGAGGAGAATAAGGAGAAAGAGAAGGAGAATAAGTTAAAAATAGTGAAAGGAATGTCAAAAAAGAGGGGTAAAGTGAAGAAAGAGGAGAAGAAGAAAAACATGTAAAATGAATTGAGGAAAGAAAATAAAACATAAGATGATGTAGAATAAGGAGGAGTAGGAGAAGAAGAAGAAGAAAGAGAAGAAGAATTAGGAATAGGTAGGAGGAAATTGAAGACAGAAGATAAAAGAGAAGATGGAGAATACAAAAAGAGAAGGAGGTGCGGGAGGAGATGGAGAAGGACAAAGACAAGAAGGACAAGTTCAAAAATATGGGAAGCAAGTAAAGAAAGAAAAGGAATGAAGAAAAAGAAGAGGTAGAAAAGAAACGCGAAGAAGAAATTAAAGAAACAAAAAGAAAGAGATGATTAAGAAGAATAAAGAGAAGAAAAGGAGAAGCAGTAAGAGAAGAAGGAGAAAGAGAAAAGGCATTAGTTAAAAAGGCTAGGAAGAATATTGTGAATAAAGAAGAAGAAGAGAAGAAGAAGAAAAGTTGTAGAGAGAAATTTTAGAAAGATAAAGAAAGAGAATATGGTGAAGAATAAGATGACGAGGAGAAGAATATTGTGAATGAAGAAGAAGAAGAAGAGAAGAAGAAGAAGAAGAAAAGTTGTAGAGAGAAATCAAAGAACGACAAAGAAAGAGAATGTGGTGAATAATAACAAGATGAGGAGAAGAATATTGTGAATGAAGAAGAAGAAGAGAAGAAGAAGAAAAGTTGTAGAGAGAAATTTTAGAAAGATAAAGAAAGAGAATATGGTGAAGAATAAGATGACGAGGAGAAGAATATTGTGAATGAAGAAGAAGAAGAAGAAGAAGAAGAAGAAGAAGAAAAGCTGTAGAGAGAAATCTAAGAAAGATAAAGAAAGAGAATATGGTGAAGAAGAAGGAGAAGAAGAGAAGAAGAAAAGTTGTAGAGAGAAATTTTAGAAAGATAAAGAAAGAGCATATGGTGAAGAATAAGAAGATGAGGAGAAGAATATTGTGAATGAAGAAGAAGAAGAAGAAGAGTTGTAGAGAGAAATCTAAGAAAGATAAAGAAAGAGAATATTGTGAAGGATAAGAAGAAGGTGAGGAGAAGAAGAAAAAGAAATATAGAAAAAGAAGAGAGCGAGAAATAAAAAAAGACAAAAGAAAAGAAGATAAGAAAATGGTGAGAAGAAAGTAAAAAAAGAAAAGGTAAGATAAGAAAAGTAGGACGAGAAGAAAAACCGAGAAATTGAAGAATGGAAAGAAAGTAGAAGCAGAAGAATAAAAAAAGAGTGAAAAATAGCTTAGCAAAAAATTGAAGAAAGAAAAAAGAAAAAAGAAAAAGTAAAAGGATGAACAGAAATAAAAGAAGAAGAAAAAGAATAAAAAGAAAAAGAACAAAAAAAATCTTTCTTATTTGCATACGAAAACCACCGTCAGCTTTTGAAGAGAATGTCGTTCTACAGAATGATACTGAGCATGCCATGAACCGACAAGTTTTAGAGGAAATGTAAACTAAAGGCAAATTTATACTTAACATCAGAAAGAGGCAGTTGGAATATATGGGGCAGGTAATGAGAAAAGAGGGCTTGGAAAATCTGATACTCACAAGAAGGGTTGCGAGAAAGAAGGACAGAGGAAAGCAGCGCTTAACCTACTTGATGAGCTCGAGTAAATTAATGTTAGAACAGGGTATGAAAGAAATATAAAAAAGACAAAACTTATGACGAGCTACAATGAATAGGAAGACGTGGAGAGCCATTAGTGGGTACGTAAGTCCTATAACTATTTGCTGCTTACGGAAGTATGAGAAACACTATTATTAGCCAAAGATATGGAGATTTCTAAGTTCTGCTTAGATGTGGCACAAGATCGAAAATAGTGGGTACGCACTGAGGATCAAACTCACTACATAATTGGAGTCGAGTTGCCCCAGTCGGACAAAGATATGTGCGTAAAAGATGAGTTTTATTGCAGCATTGGAATTAGTAGGTCCCGCATACTGTTGTACTTGCGGTGAGTTTGATCCACACTCGTCGCCCCAGTTTTATAACAATTAGCAAAAGCGCGATTCAACGGAATCGAGCATGTGTGCAATGATCAGGTTTTGGAAAGGATGGAAACGAAAAGGAAATAATAATGAGCATAAAGAAGATACAACTAAAGTTCCTAGGACATGTAATGAGGAAGGAGGGCTTGGAGAACCGGATACTAACACGCCAGATAGAGGGGAAAAGAGACAGGGAAATGCAGCGGATAACCTATTTGAAGGACCTGAGCAGGTGGATAACAGAGCGGGGGTTGCGTGGTGTAATAGGAGAAAGCGTGCTAAGAGCCACCAGGGATATGAAGACATTGAAGGCCATGATCGCCTACGTCCTGAAAGAACAAGGCACAGAAGAAAAAATAAGCAAGGGCAGTTTCATAAAAAAGTTACAAAAATCTGTTGAAATTACTTAGAAAACGTATTTAAAAAATCCAGTATGTATATGAGAAGCACACAGTACTGAATTTGCCAGACTCATTTTATTTTTAGTTTTAATCAGTTCACCCCAAACAAGGCGATAATGTCATTAAGACGCAAGGAGTTATTGGGGGTAAAAGAGAATAAAAAAGCTTAAAAGAAACAGGGAACTCCTTGCTAATGTAATTAGTTAATTAACACTAATTTAGTACTGCTAAACACGGCGACCAAGAATGAATTGACAGAAAACAAAAATTTAAATAAGTTAATGTTCATTGTGGTGCAGTGAATATGGGCTCGGAACAAGAAAGCGGAGATTCGAGTTCGAATTCCAGTTGAACTCTTCCCATTCCCTTATGCGCAAATGCCCTTAGGGAAAATATTAATCCCTCTCTTTCCTCCAGCTATGGGTCAAATAACAGGACAAATTGGGTTCTAGCATATTTTGGCTACAAGCATACCACAGAAAGTAATAATAACCTACTGAAGGAAATCTTCTACCTAGCCAGTCATGTCATTTTCAAGACATGATCACCCAAACGTGTATCACGTATGGTGCTTAACTGAGTAAATATCGCCTATTATCATTGTTAGATATGCATTCAATAATCAATTATCTTCTTCTTCTCTGGGCTGTGTTCCTTTAGAACATGATCCTCCACATTTTCTCTTGTTATTTCTCCCAAACTTTGTTCTGTTATCCACTTGCTCAACTCGATCAAGTATGTCACGCGTTTTCCCCTGTCTCTCTTTCCGTCTATCTGTCCTGTGAGTAACTGATTCTCCAAGCCCCCTTTTCATTTTCTTCTTCTATGTGCCTTGTCAGAACGTAGGCGATCATGGCTTTCCACGTCTCCCTATCCCAGGTGGCTCTTAGCCCGCTTTCTCCTGTTACGCCACGCAACCCCCGTTCTGTCATCGACCGGCTCAGGCTCATCAAATATGTTATACGCTGCTTTACCCTGTCTATTTTTCCTTCTATCTGGCCTATTAGTATCCGGTTCTCCAAGCCCCGCTTTTTCATTATATGTCCCAGGAGCTTTAGCTGTCTCTTCCTGATGCTCAGTATTAATTTCCTTTTCGTTTCCATCCTTTCCAAAACGTCATTTTTGCTCACATGCATCATCATGATATCCACAGCATTCTTCCGTTGAACCACATTTCAGTTGCTTCAAGTTTTTCCT
>JBBBDQ010001204.1:2570000-2582500 GCA_037127315.1 Ascarosepion bandense
AGGGTATTTGAGCGTAAGTTAATGCAATGAATTCAGCTGGAATTCGAACTCGGCTCCCCGAATTCTCGTTCCGAGCCGATATCCAATGCACCACAACGCACATACGTTAAATTTCTAAAGAATTTAATAAAGGCTGGTGTTTTAATGGAATCTTTTGACGTATGTTTATAATTGGTTATGTTGTAATTAGTAGTACTTTCTCCGTAAAGAATTATATTCTTTTTAATTATACTATAGTGGGTTATCAGTATCAGTGAAATGTATGTGTGTTGAAACATTAGTTTGATTTGGCCTTGTATTATGGTGCCCTCCTACGAGGAATGGACTCTTCCTCTTGTTATATATGTAGTTACCTGCGTGACTTCCGGGAGAAGAGTTAACAATAGCAGTTAAGGAAGACGAGTTTACGACAGTTAATGATAGCTAACGACAGCTACTTGTCAGACAATAAGCAGCGTAATAATACCTTCGGACATAATTATTTCTACATTTACTTATTATTAATACTTCCTTTGAATATCTTGTTTCTTGTTACATTAATACACTGTTTTGAACCTACCTTCTTGTTCCGTGTTTTGCTTCCGGTACAAACTAGTCACTACAACTTTGCGGCAAAGTTTCGCCAAAATCCACAATAAATTTGCGAGGAAGATCCACAGCACCTTGTTAGTTAGATAGCCTACCATAAGAGGGGTATAAAACAAGAAAATTAACGTGTAAATTGAAACAACAAATCTATATACATATAAATTAACTAAGGTTTTTATAAATAAAAGTAATGTATTTTGGTTGATAAAAGGTTGTTAAAATGTTCGTAGTAGTCCTTGCAAGAATGGGTTTATGTGTACGTAGGCAGGAAACTATGTGTGTGTGTGTGTGTGTGTGTGTGTGTGTGTGTGTGTGTGTGTGTGTGTGTGTGAGCGTTATCGTTGGTTAGGAATGTCTTTGAAATACTCACTCAGTCTTAAAGGGTTCTGTTTGGTTATCAAGCATAAGGCAGACGTGTGAACCGTGAGAATAAATAGGTGAAGGTGAAAGATAGAGATAGTAGTAACGATCGCTTGACGTTTGTCAATGGACGTGTTAATACGCTCACCTTCTCTCTGGCGACATGCAATTTGCCCGTCTTTTATATGGTTTGTGGGGCTCGGAAAGGTCATTTGGGAAATCACTCCCGGATGTGATTCTGGCCTTTACGTTGAATGACGAACAAACTTCGCGTCGGCTCGCGAAAAGGGTCCTTAAAATAGTTTGTTTTTGATAATTGTAATTATTTGAATTTTGTTTTTAGATGTTTCCTAGTTTTCTGTTGGTTGAAAAACATTTCGCATCAGAGTGTGAAATTTCACGAGTTTTAATTTGGATTCATTTTTGCATGTATAAGTTTTTAAATTCGAGTCCTATTTAATTTCTAACGAAATCAATGAGTCAGTGCTTAGCATTTGAATTTTAAATCTAGCTCTTGTTTTGTTTACTATAATACTAATGCTACGCTTATCAAAAAACATTATAAGAACTACTATATATATTTATATGCGTTGTAGTGCAGTGGTTATCAACTCTTTATGAAAAATCGGAGAGCCAAGTTCGAACTTCAGTCGAATTCGTTTTATTGACTTACGCAGAAATACTCTTGGGAAATTTGTCTTTTCTTCCTCAAATAGCAGGACAGATTAGGGTTCTATATTGGCAACCAATCTACCGCAGAATGTAATGGCAACCTACTGCGGAAAAAATCTTCTGCTCAGTCAGTCATGTCTCTTTCGAGACACGATCGCATAAGTGTGTATAACATTAATTACTTAATTGATATATATATATATATATATATATATGTACACAGAAAACATTTTCGTACTGTTTTATACTGAAAGCATCAATTTTCTGTCCAGGTTAACATTGTAGTAGTAGCGAATGGTTTTCTGTTAAATATAACCAACTTGGATTGAAGTCATGATCTTTTCCCCGCGAAAACGAATATTTCCGCTAGTATATAAATGAGACTTATATTTTTCCATCATGTACTTTAATACGTATCTTAGTCTAAAAACACACACTGAAATACATACAAACATACTTTACGAGCACGTTGATACACAGAGCTATATATATATATATATATATATATATATATATATATATATATGAATACTATTAAAGCATTTACATACGTTCGCTCCAAACGCCAACTGGCAAACACAGAGCAATTTTATAAATTCACAGACATCAGAAAACCATTAGACGTAGACGAACAAGGAAGAAGGAATATATAAAAACGCGTATATAAAATCAATTACCCGTATACCTACTTAATAACATTTTAGGAACCCCAAATAGATTTAAACAATAAACGCACCTGTCAATTCGGCTTGTCTGATTTCGTCTGTGACATACTTACAATAGCATCGCGGTCTGATTCGAACAAATGCTATATATTGATTCTCTCAAACAGAAGTACTTAAATATGTCTTCCGAAGAACCGGGATGATGGTTAATGGCAGGAAAAAACGGAACCGTAAAAGCATGTTCGAATTATGCCATGAGCAGCTTCTGTTTAGTTAGCACTAATACACTCAGAAAAGGCATGGATCGATTTCTCCCTGCATTGTAAATATATAGTAATTGGAAGCAAAAATTAGAATAAATTTTACCAGAAAGAAAAACGAAATGAGCAAACGGAATTCGATTTCAATCAGAAGTAGCTTCTGTTTATTTAAAACAGAGAAGGCATGAATCGATTTATCCCTGCTCCATATGAATATTTGTTAAATATATCCACCTCTTCTAATTTAACATTTCTTTCCTCGAACTTTCCGTTTGTGGAACTCACATCCATTGCCTTGCTTCCCTAATAGCTACAATTTCGAAAATTTTTAACGCAGTGTCATTTACCATGTTTTATCTCTTTGATTCCCATCTATTTTTTTTATTTTTTTCTTCGACATTCCCTGTTATTTTTTTATTCCATCACTGTAACAGCCTGCACACTAGTGGCATTTTTGCCTTCCTTTGAGTGAAATGACTATAATATATATATATATATATATATATATATATATATATATATATATATATATATATGTAGATCGTACTTCGAAGTGGAAATAGAAACATTTTTGTCTGCTGGAAAAACGGAACAGTAAAAGCGAGATCAAATTCTGCCGTGAGCAGCTTTTGTCCAATTGATATCATACTAATGCAGTTAGAGAAAGCATGAATGGTTGGTGCCCTGTATTGTAAATCTGTAATAATTGGTTGTGAAAAGTAGATTAATTTTTAGGGCATATCAACCCTTTGCAGGTTATGTAAATCCAGAAAATAATTTTATACTCTAAGAATCGTTTTTAGAGACAATAACGATTTGCTTATACAAGTTCTATTATATAATTAATCCATAGCTTGGAAACGTATGAGTAGAGGTGTATTCATACCTTTCCAAAGAGTAATTGCGCGTAAGAGAATATAACGAACTAGGCTGGAATCGGAACTCCGCCCTCTGATTTCAAATTCAGAGTCATGACTAATTACACCACTAGCTCATCGACGTATAGAGCAGCTGGTATTCGCAAGGGGTCACCCATATTAGTACATACCGGGCATGATGTTGCTTCACTTCGGTGATCGCATAAGAACCGGTTTTTCAACGTGCTGTGGCCGAAAGCATGTAAAAATGTTGAATACAGTTTATATTCTTGAGTATACATAAAATATATAAATCATGTTTAATACCTTCTTCCATGTGCCGTGTATCTTCAGGACGTAGGCGATCAAGGCTCTCCACATATCCCTATCCCTTGTCACTCTTAATACCCTTCTCCTGATATCCAAGTTAAATTCTGCTGCACCATCCATCTGCTCAAGTATATCAAGTATGCCACGTGTTGCTTTTCCTTGTCTCTCTTCCCCTCTATCCATCCGGTGAGCATTTGGTTTCCAATACCTCTTTCCGCATTAAGTCAGTTAAGTGCTATACCTGATACACGCTTGGGCGATCATGTCTCGAAAAACTGACTGAGTAGAAGATTATCACGCAGTAGGTTGCTATTACTTTCTACGGTAGACTGGTTGCCGACCAAGGCTATAGAACCCAATCTGTCCTGCTATTTAACCTATAACTGGCGGGATTAATACCGTTCCTAAGGGTATTTGTGCGTAAGTGAATGGAAGGAATTCATCTAAAATTCGAACTCGGCTCCCCGATTTCTTCCTCATTGCCTGCCCCCCAAAATTCTGCTGTCTTTACTTTATATTAATTATCAGATTCCTTCTCGTGCCCATCCTCTAAAATATTGCTTATATGTTCTGTCCATCGTATCCTCAGCATCCTACTGTATAACCACATTTCGACTGCTTTCAATTTTTTCTTCATCTTTGATGAGATGGTCCAGCATTCGCTGTGATATTGATGGACAGACATCACATAACAATACTAGACTCTTTTCTTTGTTACCTGCCAAATTTACCTGTCTCTTAATACTCGACTCAGCTTCTGGAATGCATCCTTGACTATGCCAATCAGCTTCAGATCTCCGTAATGCACTTTCTGTCCTCTGCTTGAACACTTTCCAGGTATTTAAATGTTGGCACCTGTTTAATTTTTGTATCCCCAATTTTGAAATGGCATTTTGGGTTCTTTTTTTACTGATTAACATGCATTCAGTTTCCTTGGAGTTTGTATGTAGTTCTTTCTCTTGACTTTCTTTAACTACTTTCTGTAGGAGGTCCTTTAGTTTCTTTTCTGTATCTGCTGTTAGCACTGTATCATCTGCGTCTTGTATATTGTTCACATTTCGGACGCTAATGATGAATCCTGACAAGACTTCTAGAGCTTTCAGAATTGTCTCGCTGTATAGGGTGAATAGATCTGGTGAGAAGACTCACCCTTGTTTAACAATTCTTTCTATCTTTGTGTTTCACTCATTTTCTGTTTATATGCAAGGAGTTTGCTACCAGTAAATGTTCTTGATTACTCTAAGGTCTTTCCTGAATTTGTGAATGTTGCCAAGCATCTCTATCAGGTCTTTCTGCCGTACTTTGTCGAATGTCTTTGTTTAGTCAATGAATCATGGGTACACGTTTTTCTGCATTTCTATTGCTTTTTCTGATATTATTATAAGCATAAATAATCACGTTCTTGTTCAAGTGTTCCTAACGAAAGCGCAGTATTTTTAGGCTATTTCCGGTCTGATTCTGCTGTGCAATGATTAGAGCAATCATCAGAATTTGGATGATGAATTTTATTTGGTGACTCAATAAGCAGATTGTTTGTTAGAGTTCCCATTCGGAATATCGCCGAATTTAAATCCCTCAGTCTTCTGAGTGAATATGATTCCTTCTTCTTAACCTTGTTTTGTTTTTCATTAATTCTGTACCTTTACGTTATTTTATTCGCGTTTGTTTATGCAAATTATATCGGTTTAACAATTGTTCGAAAAAAAGAATGTGTCTTTTTATCAAATTAGTCCTTAAATGTTTTCTGTCATCTTGTTCAGTCAGTCAGTTAAATGCCATACGTGATAGACGCTTGGGCGATAATGTCTCGAAAGAGACATGACTGACTGGGCAGAAGATTATCTCGCAGTAGGTTGCCATTGCTGTCTGCGGTAGACTGGTTGCCAGCCAAGGATATAGAACCCAATCTGTCCTGTTACTTAACCTATAACTGGAATGAATAGACGGATTGATACCTTTCCCAAGGGTATTTGCGCGTAAGTGAATGCAAGGAATTCAACTGGAATCCGAACTCGGCTCCCCGATTTGTCGTTCCGAGCCGATATCCAATGCACCACAACGCACATCCATGTCTTCTTGTTAGTATTATCAAAAAAAAAAAAAAAAAAAAAGAAAGAAAGAAAAAGAAAAAATCGTCACCAATATATCTCTGAAGAATGGTTGTCAAAAACAACTCCTTAGATGCATTTTTAGTAATAAGAGTTTACTTTGTTTAGCGGTATTTCTACTACTTACAGGCCGTTTAATGTCGAGATTTAAATTTCTTATGAGCATTGGGAATTTTTTGAAAGTAAACCCAATTTAAAGGTTAAAATTTGAAACCCCAATTTAAAGGTTAATTATTTGCTCATAGCTAACAGGTACCCTAACAGGTACTATCAACCTGTGTCAAGGTGAACTTGTAAAGAGCAGCAATTAAGAAGTGGTTCAACGCTCTTCAAAATCTCCTGATCAGAGGCTATGTTAATCGTCTATGGCCTTCCAGGGCACCAAATCATACCCCATGCGATTTTGGAATGTGTGAGTATATAAAGGAAAGATTTTTCAAGTTATGCTTGCTAGTCTTGAAGACTTCAGACATCGAATTTTTGAAGCAGTGAAGTCAGTATGTTGCCAGCCAAGGATATAGATCCCAATCGGTGATGTGCGTTGTGGTCTACTGAATATCGGCTCGGAACAAGAAATCGGGGAGCCGAGTTCGAATTACAGTTGAATTCATTGCATTCACTTACTCGCAAATACCCTTGGGAAAGGTATTAATCCGTCTCTACTTTCCAGTTATGGCTTAAATAACAGGACAGATTGGGTTCTATAGGCTTGGCCGGCAACCAGTCTACCGCAGAAAGCAATGGCAACCTACTGCGGGATAATCTTCTGCCCAGTCAGTCATGTCTCTTTCGAGACATGATCGCCCAAGCGTGTTTCACGTATGGCACTTAACTGACTGACTGAACTCAGTATCTACAGATCAATTAATTTGGGTGTGGGAAGAATTTGACTACCATTTTGATGCATGTCGCGCAAAAAATTGTGCTCATGTTGTGAGATTCAACTTGTAAGAACTCAGATCAATCTTAAAACAATGAATTTTTAACCTTTTCATATCCTTTATGTTGAATCTTTCTCTTAGCATTGGCTGTTATAAACATTTCGAAATCAGTTATTTCTTTTTTTAATAACTCTGTATCATCGGCATCCACTTGCCTCTCGAAATCATTGTAGTGCCCTATTTGGTCAAACATTCAGTCCTTTTGTGAGCAGCGTCTGCAGATGATTGACAGAGAAATCTTTGCATAGCACTCTTTTCTTTGGGTGTGGCAGACGAAGCTAGAATGAGGACTGAAGGCTACCATTGCTCTCTTTGCTTCCAAGACTTGGTCTTGCCTTTTCCCGAACTTCGTGACACTTCTTGAATAGCTGCGGTCGTCTGCAATCTGTTCACATTTACAAGAGTATGTGCTTGTGAGGTTTAGCTCAATGTACATGTTGGATTTCTTTTCGCATACATTATTGAGATTATTGCTACACAGTATATCTCTCTATGTTCATATAATTTTTTTTTTATTTCAAATCAAGAAACCCTACGCTGTGTAGGCAAAAATATAAATTTAGCTGTTCCCTTCTTCTGGATCAATACAAATCCTTTTTTTTCTTGGATTATGATGAATCATTCTTTATATATGTTGTGGGGTTCTCCCTTTTCAAAATGATTGAGTCGTTCAGAGTATACTTATACTACTGCTATAGAAGCGAGACGAGAGAATACCGCGTTTTCACAGAGAGTTAACCGGAGAATACGAGAGTCCAGAGAGAGATTAGCAGTCAGTAGTACACAGTAGCTCATAGTAGCTCTGTGCTCCACTCATCGAGAAGATTATTACACAGTACCCGTCACCTTCCGACCCGGACATACTCAATATACTACGGCTTCCCCTCCAGAGATTGTATATATACTTTTTACTAACTCGTATTCGTGGACTACTAATCTTCATTCAAGTCTGTATCCTTACGTTAATACACTTATTTTCTATCTCAGTTACTGGTCGTTGTTCATTTGTTTGTGAGGATCCAATTCCCGGAATCCATAACAATATACTTTTTTTGTTTGGTATTTCTTCAGGTTCAGGATCAATTTTATTTACTTTTATTCATACAAAGTATATTGTTTTCTTAATTGTTAGAAGACACGTTTTTATCTTATTAATGTGTAACAATGAATTCTCCTACCAGATTTATCCCCAAGAAGATTTCAGTGATCATGTCAGAATTAATAAAAAAAAAAACTCCAACTATTCTCTGAAGAAGGGTTGTCTGAAAGATTCATTAGATACATATATTTTTTTTAGATGCTTTGATTAGTAATGGTAATATTTGATGTTTCCAAAAAAAGACATATTTTAGCATTCAGTGGTTGAGCACTCAGTGCTACGTTCGGTTGAAATTTATAAAATTTTTCACTTAAAACAATTTTCAAGAGAATATGTTTTTCAAGTTCACTAACTGTTAATGCTCTTTCCAGTTGGCATTCATTGACCGAGCAGTCAGTGCTATTTTCGGCTGAAATTTATAAGATCTTTTATCTTAAAATAATTTTTTAGGAAAATAAGATTTCTCAAATCCACTATTATTTTTCTTTCTAGCAAGCATTCATTGACTAAGAAGTCAGTACTATTTTCAGTTGAAATTTATAAAATCTTTCTGTCAAAACAATTTTGCAGGGAAATAGGTTTCTCAAGTCCACTTACATTATTGCTCTTTCCAGTCAGCATCTATTGACCATGCAGTCAGTGCTACATTTAGTTGAAATTTATAAAATATTCCTCTGAAAAGAAGATTTTAGAAAAACAAGTCCAGTAACTTTTATCGCTCCTTCTAGTATTGGCTGGTGTTTCCTTCCTAAATTTCTATTTGAAGTAATGTTGGATGCCAATATCTTGACTATATCATTATTTGCTCTTCGAATTACACGTACTATCCATTAACATTATACACTTCCACATCCACACACACACACACACACACACACACACATACAGGCATATATATATATATATATAGACAGACAGAAATCTAAGCCTATTTCCCTGACGAGCCGTACGGCGAAACCGTCGTAGGTTGTTGGCTTGCTTAGATTTCTGTCTTTGTTTGCTCTACTTTCGTATTGAGCGCTTTTAGTGTTAGGGTTTTCGTCTTGGGTTTTTTCTTTCTTACGAGTGCTTGACTTTTTGTTCATGTATTTCTATTTTTCCTTTTTCTTTCCCCTTCTTTCCCCCCCCCCCCCGAGTTCGTTCTCGGTGGGTTGTACAAGACGATTTAGTTCATAGCTTAATTAATACTAGGTTCGGCAGAGTTCTGTTACTATTGGTATTGTTATTACTATAGTTAATATTATATATATATATATATATATATATATGCGTATTTATGTTTTTTTTTATTTTGCCAACTGCATATTATAGTAGGGTCAGTTGGTCACTGTCTGTAAGACAAAAAGACCGACGATGCAATTTACTTAGCCAAAAAGTTTCACTGCTTGACATTCGCACCGGAAGCTTCAATCCGAAGATTTCAAAGTGTTTGGGTGTTAATCTGAAGACGCTGCCGAGGATTAGGAAAAAGTTGGAAGAGTTTAATGCTGATTACGATGGCACGAGAGCACAGAAAACCAAATCTGATTGTTCTGTTAAAAAAAGAACACGCGAATTTATTGGTAGGGCCTCAACACAGAGGACTACATCAACTGCCTTTTGGAGTTAGTTCTACCTTGGGTCAAGAGCGTGGCTACTAGGAGACAGTATTTCTGGAAACATGAATCTAAGCCATGCCACACAAACAAAAGAACCCTTATTGGCTGACAGACAATTTCTGCAATCACATTTTGCCACGTAACTCCCCAGATTACAACCAGATTATTACGTGTAGGACGCAGTTGAACGAGAGACCACTAAAAGTCCTGGTAACACCACAGATTATCAGAAGACAAGGATTATGTCAGCATTCACCAACTTAAGCAAGGAGACCATCTAGAAGAATTGCAGAAGTTTTCTAAGGTAAAGCAAATGGCGATTTTATTGAATGAAATTAGCATTTAAGATATTTTTGTGCAATTTCGGAAAGTATACCTCTTAAGGATGTGCGTTGTGGTACAGTGGATATCGGCTCGGAACGAGAAATCGGGGAGCCGAGTTCGAATTCCAGTTGAATCCATTGTATTCACTTACGCGCAAATACCCTTCGGAAAGGTATTAATCCCTCTACTTCCTTCCAGTTATGGGTTAAATAGCAGGACAGATTGGGTTCTATAGCCTTGGTCGGCAACCAGGCTACCGCAGAAAGCAATGGCAACCTACTGCGGGATAATCTTCTGCCCAGTCAGTCATATCTCTTTCGAGACATGATCGTCCAAGCGTGTATCACGTATGGCACTTAACTGTCTATTGTTTATTCTTACGGTTACTGGGCGGGCGGTAGCTGTTATATTTCAAATTATTCTAGGGGTTATAGAGTAGAATAGTTGTGGATCCGATTGTAGATTTGTCGCTATTTTATGGCGTTGTTTGTTAACGTTTTTACTCCTTATACTCTTAAAATGAGGTGGTATTATTTTCATTTTAGAGTCATTTAGACAATTTATCAATCACATCCTATATATAAAGAGTAGATTTATGCATCAACACAAAGCAGTTTATTACAGTTGCGTTTTTGTTTTAGCAGAAATAAGTTCATATAAAGTTTATGCTTGTAATGTTGAAGCTGTGATTTTTTTAGAATTTGGAATAAAAATGAAAGGGAAGGGCTTAAAACCTGACAAATACATACTTATTCGGTCAATGAACATGAAAACATAAAATATGGTTATAAGTAAGAAATGTAAATGTTCTGTATCTCTAGAATGAGACTATATTAGACAAAATGATGTGTTCCCGTACGATATTTCAGAATTATTGCCCCTGAGAAAAAAAGAAAAACAAAATGATTTTATTCTCAATGCCATGACCATCTATTATGACTCAAGCCCTTATCAGACTTGAAGCTAGAACTCGTATATACAGCACATTGAAGGAATCCCTGGAAACCACAGCTTAAGAGATGTACCAAAAATTGTCTTAATAAGTACAGCGCACACACTAAGAATAACTTTGACCATATAAAACACTGCGCCTCGTCGGCTTAACTCTCACAACAGACCTCAAGTGGAGTGACTATATCATATCCATAGCTAAATTTGCTGCTAAGAAGGTCGGTTCTTTGTGTAGGGCCAGGGAGTTTTTCCCGTCTGAAACCATCCTGAATATATATAAATCTACCATCAGCACGTATATTGACTACTGCTGCCATATCTGGTCGGGTACCCCTGCTATCCACCTGGGCTCCTTGACAAAATACAAAGGAGAATCTGTAATGTGATCGATTAGCAGCTCAGATACAGTCATTTTCTCACGAGCGCAATGTGACTTCCCCGTATCTCTTCTACAAAAATTTTCATGGCTTCTGCTCCGATGAAGTTAGCTTTCTGGTGCCTCTATGCATAAATTTACTCGAGTAACAAGATTAGCAACTAGATCCCACCATTTTATAGTGAAACCAATAGAATGTTAACGCAGATTCTACTCCATTAGCTACTTTTCTCGCATTTCCTGCCTGTGGAATTCCCTTCCGTTTACTGACTTCCCTGATAGCTACAATCTCCAGGTGTTTAAATGTAAAGTTAATAGTCTTCTTCTATCCCACTGACTTGCATCCTCTCTCTCATGCTCCCTTTTCCGACCACTTCACTCTTATCATTATGCTCATCCTTCTCTCACTCACTTCCTGACACCCCCTGTAACATGTCTCTCTTTCTCATAATTTTTACACTTTGTGACCCTCTGCACACCAGTGGTAGTAAACTGCCTTGCCTGGAGCGATATATATATATATATATATATATATATATATATATAAATATTTACATTGTTACACTATCACCTGAAGATGTCCGGGCAAAATGTCGTACAAGACCAACAAAGATAAGGACAATAGTCCGAAAATATAAATAGTATAAATACTACCTTATCTCAGATATATACACAAAGAAACAAAAACAACTCATTATTAAGTAAAAAGGACAACAAAAGAACAGTGATTAAGAATACAGAATATGAAAAGCCGGAAAATAGTTCCACAAGTGAGAAGTGCGTGAGAAGAAACTGTTAGCATAGAACTTACGGTTACCTCTAGTAACTTTAATTGTAAAATGAAGAAGTCCTGCTGCCAATCTAATACTGCGCTTAAATTCATAAAGTTCAGACACTATAGAGGAAAGTACATCAGAAAAATTACAGTTAAATTATTAATACAATAGGCACATGGAAACCTCATTACGACAGTTCGAAATTGACTGAAGTCGAGATGTCAGGTTGGAACCAACAACATTGCATGTTTTTTTGTATTTTATAAAGAATCTAAATACATAGCAGAAGCATTAGACTAGTTGTGGCAGCAATATTCAAAGTAATGGCGAATTGTAGATTTGCAGCTATGACACAAAGATTTTGGTGATGAAAATTGTCTAGTACGACTCAATGAACCAAATTACTTCACAATTGATTCAATATAATATTCTGCCATTTTGCCAGCGGAAAGCATCAACCCGTAAAGGTGCAGTAACTCTACTGAAGGGTGGCATCATCCATGCTGGTGGAAGGCAAAGGAGTTATCTCAGAGAGAACAGGTTCGTTTTGGAGGGGTTAAAAATAACACGCTATTACTTGCTCCATTTAACAACA
>JBBBDQ010001204.1:2587500-2717500 GCA_037127315.1 Ascarosepion bandense
AAAAAAAACTCATGACACGACAACTAAAATTAATGTAAAGTGGAAATCAATAGAAAAAAATTGGATTATCTAGCTAGTGATTCTCAAACTATCTGATGGGTCATACCGGTAGTTATATTCAATGTGTGAGGGACCACGATGAGCAAAGCTTAGAAAGCTCGAGGGTTTGGGATTAACGCAGCCCCCCACTTATAAAAAAAAAATTATTTTCAGATATTTCCTATTTCTAAGTCATTTTGAGAATGTCTGTACTAAACATGAGGATATGATGTATTTGGCTATATTTATGACGTGAGGCAGTATTTATAGTACTTTCATTATTCGGACTATTGTCCTCATCTTTGTTTTCATGTGTACGACGTTTCAGCCGTTATACGCTCCGGCCTTCTTCAGCTGCTAGGAATTTCGAGCCGAACCCCTTATTACAATCATTAGGTTATATCATTCTCATCCCTTGCGTAGTCATGTCTCTTTTTGAAGTCATGAGTTATTTCCCTCTAACCCTGCAAGTTACTTATTCACCACTGTTGTAGCCTGGTATTGAATTCACAACTCATCGTTCATAAGTAAGGAAGTATTTTTCAAGTGTTATAGATTTAAAAAATTGAAATTATATATATATATATATATATATATATATATATATATACAAAAAATCACAAGCGAGCCAAAACCTGCCGCGGATCGTCAGGGCAAACTCATCATTTTTTTTTGTGTGTCTTTGCTCTACTTTTGTATATCTTTTGTACTTTGTATCGAGCACTTTTTCTTGTGGTTGGTTCCGTTTGGTTTTTTTTTCTTTACTGCGGAGTATTGAATGTTTTGTTCTCATTCCGTGGATTTCTTTTTTTTTCTCCCCATTCATCCGACGCCTCAGTGCACCGGATTGTAACGGAATTAGGTTCTGTTTGTTAATGGTTTTTTTAAAGGTTTATCTTAGTATAAATTTACAACCTAAATACTTACAGAGTCTATTTAGTTATTATTTTGATGATTATATATATATATATATATATATATATATATATATATATATATATATATATATAGCTAGTAACGCTATGTAGAGAACTAAATGCCGAAAAGTCACCGTTTGTAGGAATGAATGTCTTAAGTTACTTGTAAGTGGACAATGAACGATCGCAGCTTGTGCTTACAGTTATCTATTGTCTTGTTTGTATTTGCGTGAAACAAATGGAAAGTTAATGACGCTGATGAATCGGTTGTGGGGTGAAGGGTAGAGCTGTGACAAATCGACTAATAAATAATTGAAGGGAACATTTTTCGAAAATGGAATTGCATCAGGTCTAAAGATAAACGAGAAGTCATGTTTTAACGGATGAAGACTAAAGTGAAAGAGGAGGAGAAGAAGAAAAAGAAGAAGAATTCTAAGAAGAAGAAACGGAAGAAAAAGATTCAGAAGAAAAATTAAAATGCAGAGGTTGTGAAGAGAAACTTAAGAAATGAAGACAACAAAAGAAAAAGAAAAGAAAGTTGGCGATATACAAGAAAGCAAAAAGAAATAAAATAAAAAAAATAGGAACACGAATAAAAGGTAGGAATAAAGAAGACGTTAACTTGAAAAATAAGAATGTAGACAAAAACAAGGAGGATAAATGAATTATGAAGGGGAAAATTAGAAGAAAAAACAGGAAAGATGTGAGTAAAAAAAGAAGAAAGACGAAAAGATTGAGTAGGAGAAGACCGAAAACAAGATAGATAATTGAAAAAGAAGTCTAAGGGAGTTGGACAAGAAGGAAAACAAGGTGGACAATTGAAGAAGAAGAAGAAAAAGAAGAAAGAGGAGGAGATGGTGGATGAGGAAGAGGGCATGAGTAGGTGGAAAGTAGAAAAACAAGGTGAGGACGTGAAGAAGAAGAAAAGAAGAAGTAGAAGAAGAATAAGGAGATGAGATGTTGGAGAAGAAAGAAAACAAACTGAGCAATTAAAGAAGAAGAAGAAGGAGGAGGTTGTTAGTAGTCAGAGAAGAATAAAATTAAATGGTGACAACCGAAGAAGAAAAGGAAGAAAAAGGAAAATGGAAGAAGAAAAGGGTGGGAGAAGTTGAATAAGAAAGAAGACAAGGAGGCAATTGAAGAAGAAGAAGAAGAAGAAGAAGAAGAAATGGAAGAAGAAGAAATAGAAGAAGAAGAAGAAGAAGAAGAAGAAGAAGAAGAAGGATGAAAATAGGTGGAAGGTAGTAAAACAAGGTAGGCAATTGAAGAAGAAGAAGAAGAAGAAGAAATGGAAGAAGAAATAGAAGAAGAAGAAGAAGAAGAAGAAGAAGGAGGAGAAGAAGAAGAAGAAGAAGAAGAAGAAGAAGAAGGATGAAAATAGGTGGAAGGTAGTAGAACAAGGTAGGCAATTGATGATGATGATGATGAAGGGGATGATGGTGAAGAATAAAAAGTGTGGAAGGAATTGAAGGAGAAGAAAAAACAAGGTCGGCAACGCAAAAGAAGTGTGGGATGGGTTATAGAAGAATGAAAACAACATGGGGAAGTGGCGAAGAAGAAAAAGAAGAAGAAGAGAGAGAGAAAGAAAGAAAGAAAGAAAGAAAGAAAGAAAAGAAGGAATATATTAATAGTTGGAGAAGTAATAAAACAAAGTGGGTAAATGCAAAAGAACAAGAAGAATAGTGAAGGGATATGAAGAAGAAGAAAGAAAACAATATGGCCAACCGAAAAAGAAGTAGAAGAGGACGTGGAGAAGAAGAAAAAATGTGGATATTTGAATAATAATAATAATAATAATAATAATAATAAGAAGAAGAATACAGTATACGGGAAAGAGTAGAAAGGAAGGAAAATGAATTGAGCAAATGAAGAATGATAGAAGTAAAAAAAAGTATAAAAAGACGAATGAGGGAGAATTTGTCCAAGTTATTCGCAACTGAAGACGGATACTTATAAAAAGTATTAGAAGAAGAATAGTGGGAAGATTTGGAGAAGAAGTTAAACATGGTGGGCAGTTGAAGAGGAAAATAAATAAGAAGTGTGCCAGGTGTTTGAGAACAGGGATAAGAAGATAGGCAATTGTTAGAAGAAGAAAATGAGGAATGGTAGAAGCAGAATGTGGAAAAAACGACAAAAAGTTGCGAAAATAACGACAACGACGACGACGAAGAAGAAGAAGAAGAAGAAGAAGAAGAAGAAGAAGAAGAAGAAGAAGAAAACAATGAGAGAAGGTGAAGCAAAACAAGTTAATCAATTGAAGGATAAGAAAATGAAGAAGAATTAAAATGGTGAGACAAGGTGGTGTAGAAGGAAAACAATTTTGGTAATTAAAGGAGAAGAAAACAAGAAGAATCTTGAGAGGATTTGAAGAAGAAGCAATATGAGGTTGGCTATTGAAGAAGAAAAAAAAGAAATTCTGGGAGGAGGGGAGAAGAAGGCAATCAATGTGAACAATTGAAGAAAAGAAAAGAAGAAAAAGTGTGGTAGGCATTGAAAAAAAACGTAAGCAAGGTGAACAATTAAAAAAGAAGAAAAGATGAATGCTGTGATAATGTGAGGAAGATGGAAAAAATGTGCGGAATTAAAGAAGTAGAAGGCTGTGTAGACATGAAGAATAAGAAAAATAATTGGGAAATTAAAAAAGAAAAAGAAGAAGTACGAAAGAATTTTTTTAAAAAAGAAAAGGCAGTGCGTAGTTGTAAATGAAGTTAATGAATGAGAGGATTTAGAAAAGAATGAAAACCAGGTTTGCAACTGAGGTGAAGAAAAACGAAAACACATTTTTCAATTGAAGAAAAAGAAAAACATAAGAGAAGGTGAATGAAAATGAAAACAATTTGGATATTTGAAGAACAATAAGTGGAAAATAAAGAAACAAAGTTGACAATTGAGGAAGAAGAAAATAAAGAAACAAAGTTGACAATTGAGGAAGAAGAAGAAAAAGAAGAAGAAAAAGAAGAAAATGAAAAAGAAAAAAAGAAAAAGAAGGAGAGTTGGAGGAAGAAAAGAAAAAATAAAATTAAAGAAAATTAAAGAAAATAAAAAAGTTTTGCAATTGAAGAAGAAGAAGAAGAAGAAAAAGAAGAAGAATAAGAAGAAGAAGAAGAAGCGTGTGATATTGGGATGAACAAGGAAAGCGAGGTAGACAGTTGAAGAAGAAAGAGAAGAAAAATATATTTAGGAGGGGGTGGAAAACAAGGTGGACAATACAGGAGGAGAAGATGAAGAAGAAGAAGAAAAAGAAGAAGAATTGTGAAAGAAGAAAGAAAAGAATGTGAGCCTTTGAAGAGAGGTAAGATATAACTGAGAAGAGGAAAAGAGAAACGAAGAAAAGTAGAGATAAATAAAAAGTAAAAAGAAAATAAAGAAAATGAATGATAGAAAGAAGAAGAAAGGGAGAAAGTAGAAGAAGGAGATAAAGAAGAAAAGGAGAGAAAAGAGAAGAAACAGAGAAAAGTGAGAAAGGAGAAGAAGTAGAGAAAAGAGAGGAAAGAGAGAAAGAACAATGAGAGAAAAGAGAAGAAAGAGAGAAAAGAGAAGAAAGTGAAAAAGGAGAAGGAAAGAAAGAAGAAGGAGAGAACGATGAAAGTGAGAAAAGAAAAGAAGGAGAGAAAGGAGAACAAGGAAAAAAAGAGAAAAATATGAAAGGAGAAGAAAGTGAGAAAGGAGACGAAGGAGAGAAAGAAGAAAAAGGAGAGAAAAATGGAAAAAGAAAAAGTGAGAAAGCAGAAGAAGGGGAGAAAGGAGACGAATGTGAGAAAAGAAAAGAAAGGGAAAAATGAGAAGAAGGAGAAAAAAGAGAAGGAGAGAAAGGAGAAAAAGTGAAAGAAAAAAATGAGAAAAGAAAAAGGAGGAGAGAAAGTGAGAAGGAGACAAGGAAGTAAAAGGCAACGCAGAAGGCAAAGTTTAAGAAGTGAAGAAAGAAGAAGTGCGGATAATTTAATATTTTACTTTTTTATTCAGTCAGTTAAGTGTCATAAGTGATACACGCTTGGGCGATCATGTCTCGGAAGAGGCATGACTGACTGAGCAGAAGATTTTCTCATAAAAGGTTGCCATTACTTTCTGCAAAAAGTTATTTGAGAGCCAAGGTCATAGAACGCAAAAGACAGATCAAGAACCAAAATCATAGAACTATTTAACCCGTAGCTGGAGGAAGAAGCATAGGATGCATACGCTTCCTAATAGTATTTGGGCGTATGTGAATGCAGCGAACTGGAATTCGAACTCGTCTCTCCGATCTCTCACTCCGAGTGGATATCCTCTTCACCAAAATCACATGGTTTTATTACGTTTGCTACTTTAAGATATTTTTGCCGAAATATATTTTTAAAATTAAACTTTTAATGTACAATTTTGTCCTTCAAATAAAAGGCAATACCTGACAAATCCAGAATACCATGAAGCGATTGGATCTTGTTGATTATGACAAGCATGTCATCAGCCACATCTTTCAGCCTTTGTTCCATGCCTTGGCGTCTCAGCTTGAATCACTTCCCCATAACGTAGCTTCCATGTGTATTTTCTATAACTATTTGCGTAGAAATTCTTTTGTTGAGCTTCCTTTTTAATACTTTGATTTTATGAATTTAAGCGGAGTAATGAGATATCGGAGTTCGAAATCCAGTTGAATTCGTTTATATTCACTTACCATGTAGATAAGTAACTTAAGCGAGGTCCAGTAGATAAAAACGTTGCTTATATCCAGTGACTTGACCCAAAGAGTTGTAAGTTCAATACCTGGTTACAGTAGTGGTGGGCAAATAACTTAGAGTGTTGAGTTAAAGGGAGATAACTACATGACATCCGGAAGAAGCATGATACATGGGACGAGAATGATATGCCCCAGTAATCAAAATTAGGTTTTCGGTTCGAAATTTTAAGCATCTGAAGAAGGCAGGAGCGTTCAACGGCCGAAACATCGTGAGATATGACAGTAAAGATGAATACAACAAATCGGACAATGGAAATAATATAAATACTACCTCATCTCAGAAGTATAGACAAATATTGCAATATCTAACCATCTCTTTCAAACGTGAAGAAACAGTAAATTTCTTATTATTTTTTTATCAAATTAATGTATACTAGTTCCCTTATAGGTCGAGAACTGTTAGCCTTATTTTTAATATAATTTTCTATACATCATAGAAAAAAAAAGATGGATAAAATCAGTTTGGGAATCTCTTTATAAAATGCTCTATACCCAAACAAAGAGGAATATTATATCCGTTTAATAGAGAAAATTGAAGACTTCATCCGGAGAATTAGATGGAAAATTCTTCTATTTCTTTCGGAAAAATAACCAAAAACAACCTGAGGTATCTGACTTCAAGAGAAAAAAAGCACCGTGTACAATTAGCACGAACACGTTAAGGATAAATATATGGAAAACTTAGCCAGAAGCTATTTATATCTTGTAAGTTAAAAACCTCCTCAGTTTTGGAAAGAAAACCGGCTAGTCACTCCAAAAATGATTGGTTAAAGATGGAGACGTGGTAAAATTATGACTCCGAAACATGGAAAATTCTGTATCACGAAAATGTTAAATTAAATATATTGCAATAATATTTAGCTCTACTTTTGTATTGAACACTGTAAAATTAAAAATAATCGTTAAGAAACAGTACATTTCATATTGTCTTTTCTTCACTTTTTTGCATATATATATATATATATATATATATATATATATATATATATATATATAAATTCAGATAAGATTTAGAGGAGAAATAGCCATTTACAATATGTCAGTTTAAGACATGCATTGTCAATCCCATTTAAGCAAAGAATGAGGAAAAATTCTAATGCTAAGGCCTTGGTCTAGTAAAGGAAGGGGATGGTTAATAGTGGTTTTTATAGGGTTAAGCTAGAAAAATCTTAATAGTCAATTCTTCTATGGTAGTAGGAGGTATGTGGCTTGACCATTGGGTTAGTAGAGGTAGGTAGTGGGGAGAAGGTAACTGCTTGGCTAAATTTAAAAAAAAACTTATAATGACTAAATGGAAGAATAAGATAAAAATTGATTGCAATCTATATGTCTGAGACGGCACATGCTAATGATCTCTCTACGTTTATTCATAAGTACATTCTGATATTGAAATTTTTAATATTTTATTCCTATCTTATAGTTTTACTTTATCCTTTTATTTATCTCTCTAAATATGTTTCTTTTAATTCCCCATTCTTTCTATCTTAGCATATTTTTATCTATCTATCTATCTATCTATCTATCTATCTATCTATCTATCTATCTTCTTCTCTATCTATCTTCTTCTCTATCTATCTATCTATAATGTTTTACGTCAATTTCACTTTATCATATTATTTTTACATATCTATATCGACATCTTAATCAATTCGTATCTATCTATCTATCTATCTATCTATCTATCTATCTATCTATCTATCTCATTCATTTTCATATCTATCTATCTATCTATCTATCTATCTAATTTATTTTCATATCTATCTGTCTATCTATCTATCTATCTATCTATCTATCTATCTATCTATCTATCTATCTATCTATCATCATTCTATCTATCTATCTATCTATCTATCTATCTATCTATCTATCTAATTTATTTTCATATCTATCTATCTATCTATCTATCTATCTATCTATCTAATTTATTTTCATATCTATCTATCTATCTATCTATCTATCTATCTATCTATCTAGCTATCTATCTATCTATCTATCTCATTCATTTTCATATCTATCTATCTATCTATCTATCTATCTATCTATCTATCTCATTCATTTTCATTATTTTCTATCTATCTATCTATCTATCTATCTATCTATCTATCTATCTATCTAGCTATCTAGCTATCTAGCTATCTATCTATCTATCTCATTCATTTTCATATCTATCTATCTATCTATCTATCTATCTATCTATCTATCTCATTCATTTTCATATCTATCTATCTATCTATCTATCTATCTATCTATCTATCTATCTAATTTATTTTCTATCTATCTATCTATCTATCTATCTATCTATCTATCTATCTATCTATCTATCTATCTACCTATCTATCTATCTGACTCTGTAATTCCATATTAACACGATTGTCGAAGTTAAATGTTAAAAAAAATTAACGAATATATATGAAAGGCAAATATTAGAAATTGTTGCTTAGTGTCTGTCTGTTAAGATAAAACGTGACGGAAAATAAATTTACTTTTCCATTCGTTTCTTTTCCCTGAACGCCATTAAATGGTTTTGCGTGTAAAGGTATAGGGATATGCTTGTCTATATGTGCGGACCCGAAAGATTTTGTGAGTTAACCGTGTCTTTGACTGTGACTTTATGAAAGCATGTGTGTCTGAATGAGTGTATACAAGTCCATGTACGCGCATCTTCACGCGTGACCGAAATCATTTACGTAGACATCAAAGAAAAAATAGCCTCGTCTCCCACGTTCTCTGTTGGATTTTGGCAAATTAATAGCAGCTTTTGTTCATATGCGAAAATCTCATAATAGGGTAAACAGTTCGTGCAATTATAAAGAATAAAAAATTCTCTAGTACTTGTCTATATTTCTGAGATGAGGTAGTATTTACAGTATTTACATTATTCGGACTATTTTTCTCATCTTTGTTGTAATTTATACGACGTTTCGGTCGTTGTACGCTCCGGCCTTCTTCAGGTACTAGAAATTTCGAACCGAACCCTTTATTTCTATAACTGGGCTATATGAACTCCATTCCTTGCGTAGTAGTGCCTCTTTTGGTAGTTATGAGTGATCTTCCTTTAACCATGTAAGCTACTTGTTCACCACTGCTGTAGCCTGGTATTGAAATCCCAACTCTTTGGGTAAAGTCACAGGAACTAACCAATCCACTGGGTCATGTGTCCTTAAAGATATAGACGTTAGTTAGTTACTGTGACTTGACCCAATGAGTTGTTTATTCAATACCAGACTACGGCAGTGGTGAACAAGTAAATTGCAGAGTGAGAGGGAGATAACTCATGACTTCCAATCGGGGAAATTATTACTACTATGCAAGGAATGAAGATGATAAACCCCAGTGACTATAATAAAGGGTTCGGTTCAAAATTCCTAGAAGCCGAAGGATGCTGGAGCGTACAACGGCCGAAACGTCGTACAAATGGAAAAAAAGATGAGGACAATAGTTCGAATAATGTAAATACAAAAAAATTCTTACCTGAATATAAAGTAAAGATAGATTTTTCAACTTGAGATTAAGTAGGGATTATTGAAAGAAAAAACGTAATAAGATATACAAATGAAATTGTAAAAGTTGGTGTAAAAATGTTTGTTTTTATATTAAAGATGAATTAACACTGGGTCAGCATTGGTTTGGGATGTTTACTATGTTTTAATGAATACGAAAGTTGCATCCTCCTTGTGCGAAAGGCAGGATTGGTGAAGGTTTTTGCCCCCCACCCCGCACATCTCTCTGCTAAATCTCAATTTTCATCAGGTAGAAGCCATATAAAAAACAAATTTTATTGTGACCTAATTATGTAAAAATAATGGATCATATAAAATATTGTCTTCTTTATGTGCCGTGTCCTTTCAGGATATAGGCGATCATCGACTTCTACTTGCCTCTATCCTTTTCCGCTCTTAATATTATCCCGCTTGCTACCTTCCCAAACCCCGCCCCACCACCCACTTGCTCAAACCCATCAAGTATATCTCGCGCTAATTTACCCTATCTCTCTTTTCCTTTATCCGTCCTGTGAGTATCAGGTTCCCCGATCCCTCCTTCCTCTTTACATGTCCTAGAAACATCTTCTATCTCTTCCTCATGTTAAGTATTAGTTTCTTATTCGTTTGCATTCTCCCCAAAACCTCGTTGTTTCTCGGTTGTTCGGCCTATGATATCCTAAGCATCCTTCTGCAGAACCACATTTCTGTAACTTCAAGTTTCTCCTTCATCTGTGACACTATCTCACGCGGTGATGCTTTCCATTTTCCCGCGGGGATACTTTCCTTTGGTTGGTTTAAAACAACGGAGAGAGAAATTGATATTGGTGATATTATTATGCGTCATTCGATGTGAGCTTAGGAAAAAATAATAATTTTAGTACCATCAAGTGCTTCTAAAAGCACGGAAATATAAAATAAAGTTATTTTGGATAAATATAAATTTCTCGTCTTTCATGATTTTCGCCTCTTTTATGTTCAATATGGATTTCTCTTAGATTTGAAATGTATTCCGCTAATCTGAAAAGCGTAGACAAAACAAGTGTCAGAGTGATTTGATAAGGTCACCCAAGGTCAGGGCCGCTGGTGAGTACATTTGGGTCCGTGCGAATCTAAAATAGAATCAAGCTCCGATGTGAATGGGCAAAATCTCATTCGTTGAGCTAAAAACATCCACAAATCGAGTGGGCGAAGACCGATTTTCATTGACCGAAGACTGTGGGCCGGTCGGATCCCCGGAGAGGATCGAAATTGGTTATAAAAATAGATGCTCGACACGAGAAATTCAGTTGGAGTTGGAAAGCAGTTTTTTCAGAGTCTGTGGAAGTTTTTCGAGTTGGGGCTGCTATCAGTCGAAATGTAGCGGCTGGGGGAAAAATGGCCCAGCCTGTGAGCCATGACCCACAGCTGGTCGCCTGCCATAGAACGTATGGCTAAAGAGTTAATTTCAAATGAAGCCTGTCACAAATTAACTCAAAGAAGTTAATTTGGAATAATGCGCCATCGACATGAAACCAGAAAGAACGTTATTGTTATTTTTTATTTTTTTTATCACGGGAAAATCGAAAATTCTGAATCTTCGTTCGTTCAACCTCGGCAGACTCCGTTAAACTTCGATAAGGACCAGAAATAACTTTGCTGTTTCAGAAGTTACATAGGAAAATTGCCAATCTTGATTATAGATAATTAATGAAAAGACTTTTAATGAAATACAAGAGACCTTGGCGAATATTTAAAGAGATCTGTTTATTTCAACGCTAACGAAACTTTTTACTTCAAGATTAGAAGCTTTGATACTTTTGGCGAACTTTCTCTCTCCGTTATAACCAGCATTTTAAACAACTGTATATCATTTCCGAGGATTGTATATCATTTTCGACAACTGTATTCTTGAAAGGAAGACAGACATTGTTTGTTTTTCTTTATATAAAGACATTCTACGTAGCTCTCCAGGCGTATTCGACTTCGTTCATTTATTTTAGTAATTTTTTTTTTTTTGGTGCCGTGTTAATTTTTTTCAACTCATAAGTGTACACCAGTGTCCGTACTGGCTAAAAGGGACGACTATTGAAATTGCACGACGAGACTTCGGGGATCTAATCACAACGTGGGACAGTGGTCCGTTGTTGCAAAAGACGTCCTGTAGTCCAGCTTTGTGGCGACGTCATCGGACGGGATCGTCCCGACCAGCGACTGCGACCAGACCAACCGTACGACCGGGTGGCAGTGTCACAACTGGGATCGTCACGACCGTCGGCGAGGACGAGCGTCACATTAGACAGACGGCCAGCCAGGCTGAGGCGTCACATCTGATGCCGTTTCGACCAGGATATGGCTTGAGGGCAGCAGTCCGGCCTGCTGCAATGTTATACATCTTTAATTAGGTTGTCCAGTATTAGCCGACATATAGAAGAACAGATATCACATAACAATCCATTACTCTTTTCTTTGTTGCTAACGAAATCTTCCCGTCTCTCAAAACTCTACTCAACCTTTGGAATACATTATTTGCCATGCCAATTAACCATGAGGAGATTTTCCAGCATTCGCTGCCATAAGGGACGACAGAGATCACATAACAGTCCAGTACTCTTTTCTTTGTTTCCAATGAAATCTTCCCGTCTCTCAATACTCTGCATATCTTTTGAAATTCGTTCCTTAAAAAGATCCTAGAAGGTCGTCAAAATCTGCAAAAATTTGTCATCATTAAATAGTCATTTGAGTTTATTTTAATTTGTAACGTATGAAGTGCGATGGATGAATCTTCGTCTAAATTACGCAAAAATTAAAAATAACGCTGGCAACACATTTAACAGGTATATTTACCAAAATTACACAAAAATATCTTGAAATACTAATGAGTAAATTTATTTTATAAAATCACCATTGGCTTCAACAATGACCTAGAAATGACTTCTAAATGTTCTGTAGCTCTTCTGGGCGGTCTCCTTGTTTAAGATGGTGAATGCTGTCATAATTCTTGCCTTCAGTTTATATTTGATTTTTACAAGGAGTTTTGTTGCTTTCACGCTGAACGGCGCTCTACACATAATAAACAAGATGTAGTAGTCTGGAGAGTTATGTAGACAGATGTGGTTGCAGAAATTGTCTGACAGCCATGACTGGGCTCTCCTGCCAGTATGACATGAGGCAGAGTTCTGTTGCCAGACGCAAGGGCTTCCAGCAGCCACCTTCTTCATCCAAGACATCACTACCACCTTAAAAGTGATATAGGCCTCTGTTTTGTGTCTGAGGCCTTGTGGAAGGATGAATAGAGGCATGACGTCGCCATAGCTAGTGAGCACTTTAGATACCTTCGTAATCACCATTAGACTCATTCGACTCTTTTCGAATCCTCTGATTGATACCCAAACGCTCTAAAATATTCGCAATGGAGCTTCCGATGCGAATACTAAGCAGGACAACATATCGTTTCCAAATTTCTGGCATAGTTAATGTTGTGAAGTAGTTTTCGCACTGAAGGTTATAATCGTGCTATGTCGGTTACTAATCGACTTAACGCACCCTAAATGTTAGGAACTTGGTAATCTTCCACTGAAAGCTGACTCCTTAGTATTCGGCTAACTGCCGATTAATATCAACTGCCTGGTAGTTCTACTGAATTCCAATAGAACATTTAAGAACTATCTAGAACTTCTAAGAACTCCTATGAACTTCCCAAGAACTTCTCGGGTTAACTGTTAACTCTTATTAATATAGGAGGGAGAGTCCATTATCCGAGGAATAGGTGTGTTTCACCATAATAGTTAATTGCGCTCATTTTTTCACAGACGGTGCGCAACTGACCCTACTATGCAGTAGTAGAAAGTAATGTGTAATCAATAAAATCAAAAACAAAAAATGCGCATGTGTGAAATCAGTAGAAGAAACGACGATAATTGACTTATTGCACCCTGTACAAATGTAGATAGAAAAAAGTAAATGTTGAGAAGATACCGTAAAGCCTCACTGGTCGGTACTAATACGTATAGGTCCTGGTGTCAGGGCGCGTAGTTGTGTAGTAGAAAGTCGTCATAATTATTTTTTTTTGGCAATTACATGAGTAGACCAGACTGTCTCTCGTGTTGGCGAAAGTTTAGAGAGAACTGAACACAAAGCTCCATTTTCTAGTTTATATATATATCTTGTGGTTGGTCGAGTAGTGCGACAGGATTGTCCTTCTCTTTTGTACTGGGTGTTTTATCATTTGCTTCACAAGTTGTATATGGTTCCAGCAATAAAGTAAGCAGATTGTCCTGTCGCTTAGAATATTAGTGATAATGTTAATAAGGCGTTGAGTTTGATTTTTATTTTTATTTCACGGCATATCAACCTTTGTGGGTTAGTAATGCCAAAAAGATAGGGTTTTAAGGTATTCTTTTTAATATTCGGTGATAGCGAGAAGGTCTATATAGTCAGATTTTGATTAAATTTTTTTTCTTCTCGCTTAGTTTATTGCTGGTAATATTTTTTTTCTTCGAAAACATGCCAATTTTTTTCCTTCAGGAATACTATTTTTTTCCTTCAATAATACTGTTGGTAATATTTTTCTACTCAAATGTATATTTTCTATAAAATTGTATTTTTATACTTTCATAGTGTTTTGTCCCCAGTTTGGGGGTTAATTATTTGCCCATAACTGGGACCCTAACAGGTGCAACCACTCCGGGTCAGGGTGGACATGAGAACAACAGCAATTAAGAGGTGGTTCCATGCTCCTCACAATATCCTAATCAGAGGCCTTGCTGCCAGATGCAGTTTACCGTCATGCCCAGGACCAGACTGGGATGAGACGGGTGTAATCATACACCATATATAAAAGCCATCGTGTGTAAGTTTCTAGAAATATATTTTTCTCTCTGTTTATTTATTTATTTTTTAAAAATTTATTTTTATTTTCATTTTTTTTTTAGGTGGGTGCAACATTTCAATTTTAATAAATCTCAGGATAGGAATAGTCCATTTTAAACTGCAGTGCTAGGGGTGAAAAGACTATTCCCATTATTAACAACATTTATTAACCTTAGTGAAATATCATCACATGGATGGTTTTAAAAAATAACTGAATCTAAACTTATTTATAAATGGAACTTTGTCTGTGTGTCTGTGTCTGTGTGTGTGTGTCTGTGTGTGTGTGTATCCGTTACCTAGAGACTCTGAAACGGCTGAACCGATTTCCTTGAAAATTTACACAGTTGTACTATAAGCGTCTGCGAGTGTTTATAGCTAGGTTTTGTGTCGAGGTACCTCCGATAAATATCGAAAATAAAAATAAAAATTCTATAAAAGTCTACATTTATACTTTCATAGTGTTTTGACCCCAGTTTGGGGGTTAACTATTTGCCCATAGCTGGGATTCTAACAGGTGCTACCACTCCGGGTCAGGGTGGACCTGGGAACAACAGCAATTAAGAGGTGGTTCCATTCTCCTCACAACCTCCTAATCAGAGGCCTTGCTGCCAGATGCAGTTTACCGTCATACCATCAGGCGTTGAGGAGAAGATAAATGAAGGATACGTTCCAGGGTGTTTGAGAATTTTTTTTATTTCTTTTTATTTATAAAACATAGTCTACTACTATAAAATCCTCTAAGAAAATTTTGACTGAAAAAAAAAACATGTTATTTAAGCTGTGATAAACAAAGAATTCTTCGAATGAACAAAGGATGACTCTACAGAGACTGCAGTTTACATGGAAATAATATTTAATTTCCTTTTTTATTTTATATTACTAGAGATTAAACACTCTAGATCACGAAAATCAATTTAAAAAAATGTAAAAGTTAATAGGGGTGCGCCACTTTCTTATGTAAATTAATTTTAAATTGAGAGACACATGCAAGGCGAGGTTCATACCCATGTGATACCTCCTAGTCTGGCTTTCTAAACAGTCACGAGTTAACATTAAAAAATTAATGCGTATATTATTTACTGCATATACTTACTTAACTTTTCCTGCGTCTCAATGGTTACATACAAAATTTCATGTAATTTTGAAAGAGGTTTATACTTAAGTCTAATCGGAGACACTTCAGCGTATGATCAAGAATGCTGAATGTGATCCACAACACATGTTCTAAAATGTGCTATCTAAATGACGAATGTGATCTACAACACTTGTTCTAAAATGTGCTATCTAAATGACGAATGTGATCTACAACACTTGTTCTAAAATGTGCTATCTAAATGACGAATGTGATCTACAACACATGTTCTAAAATGTGCTATCTAAATGACGAATGTGAGCTATAGAAACACAGATCAACTTAAATTCATTAATTTGTTGAAAAAAAAAAGAAAAAAAAAAAAGAAAACAGCATAGAACGAAGAAAAAAATGGCCCCAAAACCTACAAAAACAAAGTTTGTTTCGTCAAAATGTTTGGTATTACGAGCAAACCCGTGCCGTCAAAATTGACGGCAAAAGATTTATATTGATAAGCCGTCTAAAACGCGACAACATTTATATTAAAGTTACAAATACTGATTATCTTACATTAAGAGATAAGAAAAACAAACAAACAATTTAATAAAAACACCTGAGAGTGACAGTAGGGGTATACATATATGTATATGTGCATGTGTGTGTATTTATAGTTGAGTATTTATTAACAAACCCACACACCCACACCCACACACACAAACACACACACACACACACACGCTCACACACACACACACACACACACACACACACATATATATATATTTATATATATATATACAAATAAATATACAACTATTAATACACTATTATAATAGAGTGAATATATAATTGACTACTCGACGACATAATTATTGCAAAAATATAATATAATAAGGCACTATTATTAAAGTGCTAACAAGCGGCAAAACCTTCATAACTGGCAGTAAATTTAATAACTGGTAGTAAAGAGAATGATCTGAGCCGTCGCCCTCTCGCTATTACCTCTCTCCCTATGAGCGTGACAGCAGGGATATATATATATATATATATATATGGAGTCATCCGCAGAAAAATCTGTTTCGCTGTATCACAGATCATCTTTATAATTAGACATCCAATTGCTTTTAGTTAGGATTGAAACCCGACCGAATTGTCATCAGTCGGCGATTCTACATCTGAGCTATGGGCGCTCGGTAGAAGAAGGCAGATTTTAGCATGTGATATACCATGTAAACATACGCCAGTAGCTAAGAGTGTTCTAATTCATTTCTGAATGAGTAGCTACTGTTTTTTCAAAGTCTACCATTTTCCAGAGTGCTCAGTCAGAGTGTGAGAGTGTAAGTAGTCATCCGTAGACGGATCTGTTTCGCTGTATCACAGCTTATCAGTACGGTTAGACATCCGATTGTTTTTGTCCAGGATTGAAACCCGACCGAAATGCCAGCAGTCAGCGATTCTACAGCTCGTTAGAAGGCAGACATTTAGGGTATGATATACCATGTAAACAAACGCCAGTAGCTAAGAGTGTTTTAATTCATTACTGAATGAACGATGCGTAGATGCTAGAGTAGCTACTATTTCATTTAAAGTCTGCCATTCTTCCTGAGAGCTCAATCAGGGTGTAAGAGCGTATATATATATATATATATATATATATATATATAAAGAGAGAGAGAGAGAGAGAGAGAGAGAGAGAGAGAGAGAGAGAGAACAGTCTTTAAAGAGAAGATTAAGTGGGAAGATAAAACTGTTTTTAATTAATTATTTAACGATTTTTAGACCATTTATTTGTTAAAAATCTTTTTTGTCAGCGGGTGAACAAATTTTTTCCATAGTTTACTATGGGTAATGTAATATTAAGAAACATTTTTTTGGGATGGAAACACATTGATTTGGAAATTTTTGCAAAAACAAAATAATTGTCGGATTTTAATGAATACTAGCAGTATAGTCCGGCATTGCTCGGGTGTAATGAACGCTTTAAAACTAATCCATGGTCCTGCGGCTCACACTCTTTGGACGTTGGTACGAAAGACTAAAGAGCAATAGTTGTTTCCAGTTAAAGCGAAACCGTAGACTGAAAGAAAAATGAATGAATGTAAGTCAAATAAGTTTTTTTCGTCGTAAACTGAGTTTTGAAGACTAAATAAGTTCTCTGAGTAAATGGTATCATGGCTGAGACTAAGAACTACAATTATACCTACTTAGAGCCAAACCCGAAGCAAAAACTAAAATAAAAGGGGTTGAAAAAAAATATAGACATACAGGCAGATAAACAGAGACACACACAAACATCTTACCTTATATACATATATATATATATTATCGATTTTCTGCACTATTGTAAGAACTGGAACCTTGAAACTTCTGAATATCGTTTCTCATGTCTTTCTCTATGAGTGTATCAAATATGATTAAAATCGGATCACTTCTTCTATAACCCTATTTTTTCGATTATCGATTTTGGATATTTATCGGGTGTACCTCGACACAAAACCTAGCTAAGAACACTTGCAGACGCTTATTATGGTTATTAAGCCATTAAGGGAAGACTCTATTTACAAATCGAAAATTGAAATGCTTAATACAAATCTTCGAAGCAAAAGGTTTTAAAAAAATTTGATTATTTTTTGAGTGTAGGAATGTTGTTTTCTTTAAATATGGTATTTTGTGTGTGACATTAAAAGGTTACGTGTTTTACGGCTTGTTCCCCTTATAGGAAAAATTTGGACAACTATGTCAATTCTGGTTAAAGATATTTAGTGTTATATATCTACCTGTATACAGGAATGTAATGTTCCTATCTTATTAAATATGTGGGCACTATTGTAGAATAGAAACAGTGATTATACTGAGAAGCAGCTCACTAGCAGTATATCTGATACACACAGTCTGCAAGTCTTGTATTGTTGATATGCTATTGTTCCTAACTTCTGTTTTGGTGATTACTCACGCAGTAAACATTTAGGGTTAAAACATTTAGCTTAATAACATATTTGGCTGTCATCAATCAGTAAACACGTTAGAAACATACTACCTCCATGGTTAAGAAATATTTTATTCTAAGTTATAAGCGATGAACTGGTAATACTTGTTTTAAATCATATTAACCCTCTAGGGCCATTCGTATCATATTTGATACAGTATTTCCCTATAAGGAAACATTTGGTATTCATTGACTGAGCAGTCAGTACTGCTTTCATTTGAAATTTATAAAATATTTCTCTTAAAAAATTTTTCAGGAAAATATTTCTTTCAAGGCTTGTTTTCATTTTATTATATTATTAAGTAGTAATTAGTGGGGGATCAGTTTATTACTTCATGACAATAGAAAACCGATCACCCACTTTATGCCCAGTGGAAGCCTTAACCCTCTAGGGCCATTCGTATCATATTTGATACAGTATTTCCCTATCAGGAAACATTTCCCTATCAGGAAACATTTGGTATTCATTGACTGAGCAGTCAGTACTGCTTTCATTTGAAATTTATAAAATATTTCTGTTAAAAAATTTTTCAGGAAAATATTTCTTTCAAGGCTTGTTTTCATACTGTATCAAATATGATACGAATGGCCCTAGAGGGTTAATCTCAGTCTGTTTATCTATCTATCTATCTATTAACCCTCTAGTGCCATTCGTATCATATTTGATACAGTATTTCCCTATAAGGAAACATTTGGTATTTCCCTATCAGGAAACATTTGGTATTCATTGACTGAGCAGTCAGTACTGCTTTCATTTGAAATTTATAAAATATTTCTCTTAAAAAATTTTTCAGGAAATATTACTTTCAATGCTTGTTTTCATACTGTATCAAATATGATACGAATGGCCCTAGAGGGTTAATTTAACTTTAAATTTCTTAATTTTCTAAAATATAGTGTGTCACAGATGTATATTTTATTTTTGAAAAATTTGTAAAACTGAGAATCAACCTTTGTTTACAAACCTATTAATCTGTCAAGATGGACGAAAAATGATAAGTTTTTAAAACTCTAGAAAAGTTAAGATTCCAATCAATATAACTACCATTTAGAATATATCAGAGTATTTTGTTTACTGGAAATAGTGATTTTAACCATTTAGCTTTCAATTAAAGCAAAAAGAAAACTTCCACAACGATGTATTTTTAAAAATTCACTTTAAAACATAGGTTTCGAAAATGAGTGGAGGTGCCTATTAAATGTGTGCGTGCCCTAAAGCTACGATCTATTAAAGCATTTGATATACAACAACACAGATCAAAAAAGAGTGTGATATACATGCCGAATGAGAATTACAACACAGAGGAATTAAAGCACGATCTCTACATGACAAATAGGATTTCCAAAAACACAGATCTGTTAAAACATATACGCAGAATGTGATTGACAAAAATGGAGATATATATATATAAGTGTAATACTTATATGCTAGGATGTGCGTTGTGGCGCAGTGGATATCGACTCGGAACGAGAAATCAGTAGAGCCGAATTCGAATTCCAGTTGAATTCATTGCATTCACTTACGCACAAATACCCTTGGGAAAGGTATTAATCCGTCTATTCCTTCCAGTTATGGGTTAAATAACAGGACAGATTGGGTTCTATAGCCTTGGTTGGCAACCAGTCTACCGCAGAAAGCAATGAATATTGCGGGATAATCTTCTGCCCATCAGTCATGTCTCTTTCTAGACATGATCGCCCAAGCGTGTATCACGTATGGCACTTAACTGACTTATATGCTGAATATGATGTGATACAAAAACAGATCTACTAAAACGTGTTAATTACACGCGGAAAATGATCTACAACAATGCAGAACCACAAAAAAGCTTTTCTACATACCGAATGTGAACGACAAAAACGCATGTATATTAAATCGTTTTATTTAGAAGCTGAATGTGATCTACAACAACATACATCAACTAAAGAGTGATATCTACATTCCAAATCTGATCTAGAAAAAGGTAGATGTACTAACAAGAAGCCAAAAAAACAAGTCAAGTTAGGCTTGTTATCCATATGACTAATTTGATCTACAATAAGGCATATGTACTAAATTGTGTTATCTACAAGCCGAAAATGTTCTACAACACAGACCAAGTAAATCGTGTTGTCTAGATCACCAATGTGACCTACGAAAAGTCAGATATATAAATCATGATATCTGGTCGGATGCTCCTGCTATCCACCTAGGTGTCCTTGACAAAATCCAACGGAGAATCTGTAATGTGATCGATCCCGACTTGGCAGCTCAGATACAGTCACTTTCTCACCGGCCCAACGTGGATTTCCTGTGTCTCTTCTACAAATGCTTTCGAAGCTTCTGCTCCGATAAACGTAGCTCACTAGTGCCCTCTATATATAAATTTACTCGAGCCACAAGATTAGCAACTAGGCCCCACCCTTTTACTGTGAAACCAATAAAATCTAAACGCAAATTCTACTCCATTAGCTTCTTTTCTCGCACTTCCCGCCTGTGTAATTCCCTTCCATTTACTTGCTTCCCCGACAGCTACAATCTCCAAGAATTTAAATGTAAAGTCAACAGTCATCTCGTATCTCACTAACATGCATCCTCTCTCTCATGCAACTTTCTCCGTCCACTCCACTCTCATCAGTATTCTCATCCTTCTCTTACCCACTTCCTGACACCCCTAATAACCTGTCACTCTTTCTCATAACTTTCCTCCTATGTAACCCCTTGTAAAACAGTGGCAGTAAAATGCCTTGCTTGGGGCGATATGGTTATAAAAAAAATAGCAACCAAATATGTTCTAAAACAACAGATCAAACAAAGCGTCTTGTCTAGATGACGAAAGTTATCTTCAGAAAGGCATATATACTAAATGGCATTATGTAGAAGCCGAATGTATTACAAAAAACATTGTTCAAGAAAAGCGTGTTGTCTAGAAGCCTAATATGGTCTACTATAAGTCAGACATACTAAACCTTGTTATCTAGAAACCGACTGTGTTCTACAACAAAATAGATGAATTAAAGTGTGTTGCATAGATGGCAAAATTTATCAACCAAAAGGCAGATATGCTAAATCGTGCTACCTATGAGCCGAATATTTGCAAGAACAACATAGGACATATATCGCCTTATGTCTAAATGACTAATGTGATCTACAAAACCGTAGATTTACTTAATCGCGTTTCTTACGAACTTAATATGTTCTACAACGACAGATGATAAATAGATGTCTAGATGATAAATAGGATCTCCAAAGAGGCATAAATACTAAATCGTGTTATCTACAGGCCGAAAATATACTACAACCCAGATCAGGTAAAGCGTGTTGTCTTGTTAACTAATGTGATCTACAAAAATCGACATATAATAAATCCTGATATCTAAAAGCCGAATGTTTTCTGCAACAATATAGATAAGTAAAGCGTGTTGTTTAGATGACAAAGTGATCTAAAAAAAACAACTGATATACTAAATTGTGTTATCTACAAGCCGAAAATGTTCGAAAACGTCACAGACCGTGCAAAGCATGTTGTCTAGATGACTAAAGTGATTTAAATAATTGCGGATATACTAAATCGTGTTATCTAAGAACCGAATGTGTTCTACAACAAAACAGATCAAGTAAATCGTGTTCGTCAGATGACTATTATGTTTTTAACCACTTCTTCTTCTATGTGCCATGTCCATTCAGTACGTAGGTAATTCTGGCCTTCCAAGTCTCCCTATCACTGGTGGCTCTTAGCACGCTTTCTCCTGTTAACCTAACCAAACACCGCTCATTCATCCACCTGCTCAGGCCGATCAAATACGTTATCCACTGTTTACTCCTGACACTCTTTCCCTCTATCTGACCTGTCAGATTCTCTAAGCCCTCCTTCCTAATCACATGTCACAGGAACTTAAGATCTTTTTTCCTGATGCTCAGTATTAATTTCTTTTTCGTTTCCATCCCTTCCAAAACTTCATCATTGCTCACATGCTCGATCCATGATATCCTCAGCATCCTTCTATAGAACCACATTTCAGCTGCTTCATGTTTTCCTTCATCTTATTGTCCAACATTCACTGCCATATTAAAGAACCGACATCATATAGCAATTCACTACTCTCCTCTTTGTTTCTAGTGAAATTGTCCTGTTTCTTAATACTTTACTCAACTTCTGAAATGATTCTTTCGCCATGCCAATTCGTCTTCGGATCTCAGTGTCGCACTTTCCGTTTTCTGTTAAAACACTTCCTAGATATTTAAATTTCTGCACCTGCTTGATTTTAAAATCCCTCACCTGTAATTGGCATTTTGGGCTGCCCTTTTTGCTGGTGACCATGCATTCTGTTTTCTTGCAGTTCATTTGTAGTCCTTTCTTGTCACTCTCTTCAGCTACCTTACATATTTCATTTATATCATGAAAAAACTGAGAGATAAGTTGTTTTTCTTTTTCGTTTTTTCGCCAGATTTCAATCTTTGTCATAAAGCTTCTCAAATTTCTGTCAAAATTAACAGGAAATCAAAAATTCCTTACTTGGTTCATCCATGATATTCGAAGTATCCTTCTGTAGAATCACGTTTCAGTTGCTTCAAGTTTTTTTTAATCTTTGATGGTATTGTCTAGTATTCACTGCAATATTGAAGAACTGGCACCACATAGCAATCCAGTACCCTCTTCTTTGTTTCTATCGAAATTGTCCTGTTTCTTAATACTTTATTCATCTTCTGGAATGCTTCCTTCGCCATGCCAATTCGCCTTCGGATCTCTGTGTCGCACTTTCTGTCTTCTGTTATAACACTTCCCAGATATGTAAAATTTGTACCTTCTTGATTTTAGTATCCTCGACCTGTATTTGGTATATTGGGCTGCCCCTTTTATTGATGACCATGCATTCGGTTTTCTTGCAGTTTATTTGTAGTTCTTTCTTATCACTCTCTTCAGCTATCTTCTGTAGGAGGTCTTGTAGTTTCCTTTCTGTGTCTGCATCATCTGCGTACCTTAGGTTGTTCAAATTGTGGCCCCCGATGACGAATCCAGGCATAACTTCTGGGGTTCTCAAAATATTCTCGCTGTACAAGTTGAACGGATCCGGTGGAAAGGCACATCCTTGTCTTACCCACCTTTCTATCTTTGTATATCTGCTGAATTCGTTACCTGTTCGTATACAAGCGATTTACTGCCAGTAAAGATTCTTGATTAATCTTAAGTCTTTCCCAAATATGTCAAGGCTGCCGAGCATCTCCATCAATTCTTTGTGGCGTATTTTGTCAAACACTTTCGCATAATCAATAAAGCACAAGTATAAGTCCTTCTTTATTTGTATAACCATTTCAGAGTGCATCTTAATCATAAATATGGCGTTCCTTGTTCCAGTGTCTTTGACGAAACCACACTGTTCTTATCCTATCTCTGGCCTGATTCTGCTTCTCGCTCTATTCATCAGGATTCGGACGATCAGTTTTGTTATATGGCTCATTAAACTGATGTTTCTGTAGAGTTCACACTCGTTTGCTCCTGGCTTCTTAGGCAGTGCTATGAAGATCAACTTGCTGAGGTCATCTGGTATTACACCACTATTATAAATTTCATTTATTATTTATGTAATTTTTTTATGCTAAATTCTTCCAGGGCTATCAGCAGCACAATGACAATGCCATCTGGTCCAGCTGCCTTGTTTCTATTCAGTTTGGCTATTTCAGATTCCACTTCACACTTTAATATTTCCGGTCCATCCTCATCTTTGCGTTGCTCTCTCTTGTCGTGAAAAAGATCTTTTATATATTAATTATTCCCATGGTTGCAGTATTTCCTCTTTCTCCAATATGATTGTTCCATCCTTGGATGTTATACATCCTGTTGAAGAGCAAGTTTTTTGTCCTGTCAGTTCATTTATTTCTTTATGCATGTCTGCTTTATCATTCCTGCTCAATCTCTCTACTCCTGCACATTTGTCATTGAGCCATTGCTCTTTAGCCTGTCTGTATTTTCTCCTTATTTCGTTATGTAGTTCCCTGTATTCCATTCCATGAGTCATATGACGTAAATAAGGCGTGAATCGCTCACGGAAAACTGAAATTTCGAACTTGTTAGAAAGGATTAAAAAATAAAAAAAATAACGACAACAAAATTTGATTATTCCTCTTAATTACAGCATAAACATTTTGATGATAAACCTTTGTTTTTATTAAGTTTTTAACATTACGCTGTGCTTATTTTTTCAGAAATTGAGTGAAGGTACCTAATTTTATATCATTGCTTCCTCTTCGTGTTACTTGTAATATTCGTTTTAATTTTTATTGCTGTTGCATTTTCTCAAGTGATAATCTTTATCTTATTTGGTACAGTTGCTTGTTTGAGATTTTGTTGTGGAAATCCCTGAGGTTCGTAGAAGATCAAAGATTCGCGAAGACGTACAGGCTGCATTCACTTCTAAAATAATGAAAGAATTTTTAGAAAACAAAATAATGATAAAAATAATTTTTACTCCGCCTCCTGTAATAAAATCCACAACAAATGCGTACGTGAAACTTCGATTAATTTAAACACATTATGAATATGAACACGAAGGTGATCTTTTGCAAAATAACGCACTGAATGTATTAGTTGCTGACTGTAATAAATCTGATTTTAATGACGATTTTAATTTTCTGCTTTATTGAAGTAACAGGGTGTAAACGATTTCTATTTTTTCTCTCAGATTAGGTAATATGCAAAGGTGTTCAGTAATATGAATCTATTTTCGGGGTGTATGATGAAATTTGTTTGACCTAAAAAAAATTTTGCGTTCTCTGTGATTTCATCATATTTTTATCACGTCCCGACACTATCGTCTCGACTGTCGGTTAGTTGACCTACGTCCATTGTCTGCGATGGACGTTACTCCAAGGTAGCGTTCCAAAATTGTAACGCTGTACGAACACACTGGCAGGCCTTACAATGAGATCGCAGACATTGTTGGTGTCAGCCTTTCAATTGTTAGTCATGTCATATAGGCGAAAAAACAAACTAGATCCATAAGTTCAAAACGTAAAGGAAAAAGCGGTCGGAAGAGAAAAACAACGCGAAGAGACGACGTAGAAGAAAAAAAGTTGGAAAAAGGAAGTGGAACAGAACGAAAAAGGAATTAAATAAAACGACAAATGGATAAAACATAAATTCTGAGAGCAAGAAATTAAAGAAAAATACGGGAAAAGAAGGAGGTGAAATGATGAAAACGAAATTGGAAATAAAATGAAAGAAAGGGGATCAGGAAAAAAATGCGGGAAGCAGTGAGAAAAGGGCGAGGAAGAAGTGTCAAGGATGTGGGCGATCGTTCGGACATGGAAGAAGGGATCTGAATTTACGAATCGAATTGCGGAGAGGAGAAAGGGCGTAAAGAAAAGAAAATGGGACGATATTATTCATGTATAAGATGTACACGCCTAACTAGACCAAATGCTGTGACTGGAGAGGCGCCATAAACAAAATCTCAATAAAAAAAACAAAAAAGAAAAAAAAACGTACACACAAATTTTGTGTAGACCACGGCGTGCAGAGATTATCAGACAAGGAAAACGAAAACACAGAAACAGATTTTCATTTCAATAAAACACCCGCCAAGTGAATTGGAATTTTCCAAACGACTCCCAAAATAGAAAGAAAATTAAAAAAAAATGCACTGTAATATACAATATAAAAAAACAAAAATAAAAAATGAGGAAAATGGCTTACGATTGTGAACCATAAAACAAAACACCTTCCTCCTGCCACGTAACTGCAAACAAAAACCACAACCACCGCTACTACTACTACTACTGCTACTACTACTACTACTACTAATAATAATAATGATAACGCAATTTAAAACCAATATCAATAAAAAGCTCATAATGAGAGACGGTAAAACGATCGAGAAGTATATACGAGATCTCGTTAACTCTCATACAAATCTCGTTTGAATAAGATTTGTCGTTTTTGTTTGAAAACGTGACAGGCCGTACGTTCTTATTGACGAGTGGATAGTGATAATGAGACAAATACAGTCAGTAGCTTGTCTTTCGAATGTGAAGTGAGATACGCCATAAGAAAACCGCGAGAATTGGAAACGAGATTTAGCTAAAGTAGGCCTAATAATAAACGAACAAGAAAATTAAGGACTTTGATGATTGCCTTCACATTTTTGTATTTTCAATTTAATCTTTTTTGAAAACTTCATTCTGAAATTGATCCTCCCGAAATTTATTCTGGGATGGTCTTTGCTAAAACAGAATTTCAATTTTACATTTCTGTAATTTATTTACTGCAAACATTTAAAACATTCTATGAGTTTTTGTAATATAGATCTTCCGAAATTGAATTGTCATCGCGGTTCATTTTATCACAGTGGTTATTACGTGGCATTGCATTATCAAAAAGTTCTGCGACAGTATTTTGATAAAGGCACAGAAAACTGTAAAAATGAAAATGTGATAAATCAATCAAGCACAATATATATATATATATATATATATATATATATATATATATATATATATATATATTTGTGCATTTAGGCAGTAAGTTTTCATTTAGGCATGTCAGATTAAATAAAATGCAAACATTATGTTTGCTCATTTTTAATAAAATCCGATCATACTCACGGATAATCTTTCGCGTATTATAATTGAAAGATGTCAGAAATGAGCTGTAATTTTGACAGATGTTATTATCATTCATTTCTCAACATACCCAAGTATTTTTCATCTCTTTCCGAGATCATCTTCAGGGGTGTGAGTTTGTAACACTTGATGACAGGGTTGATACTGTCAAAACGGCACAAGTTATGACGACGCTCTCGGGTCGCTAATCGTGAATATGGTCTTATCACAGCAGCTCTTCCTCAAGACGTCTATTACAACGGCGAACTTCCTGACTACGCTGTGTTCTTTGATCTCAGAAAAGTCACGTTGAAAACCCGGTAGCCGTTTCTCTACCACTTCAAACCAGACCGGACACACGTGTACACTTGTGTCAATAAAATAAACACGGCACGAAAAAGAAATAAATGAATAAGTTCGAAGACGCCTTTTTTAAAACAAAAAATTCTTTCAGGGTTCTTTATCGAAGCTTTACGGAAATAGCCGAATTAGAGCGAATGGATTGGTGATGATAATAGATTCGTCTTGTCTCTTTCGCTCGGCAGCTCTGACTTAACTTGGGTCTTTATGTTTTTATACATCTTCAGCTAGGACTCTATCGGAGGCGCATTATTCGACTTTAACTCTTTTAAGTTGATCGGCGACAGGCTTTTCTATGTTTCTTTATATCTTCAGCCATGAGTTCTATGGGAGACGACAGTCACCGTCTCTACGGCTAGCACCCAGTCGGCATGGATCCCGGTTGGGAACTATTTTCCCTCAGTCATTACATCTCGACTGCAACTCCAAAATTGCTAATTGTTCTCACTGGGGTCTCGATTTTTATACTTGTCCCCAATTCTCTTGGGGAATGCTGAGAGACCGGTGTAACTTTATACAAATAAGATATTTGACTAATGAAATTACTTCCCTCTACACATGTCGAGATGGGGAGTTTTGGTTCAACGAATGAGGCAACAACCCCTCATCGAACGTAATTTTCTCTTCGTCCTTTTCTTCTTAATTCAACTGATTACGTCAGCAAATCCTGTCTTTAGCTTGGAAATTTTAACTCCAGTGAGATTTATAATTTATTTCTGTTCTCATAGTTAAATCCTGACCTTCTTAATCTCATCAAAAGTTTTTGACAATTTGTTTTGGCTATCGTTGTTTTCCACTTTTACCGGCCAAAATTTCTGGATAACAATGAAAAAAATATCTTTCTTTTCTCCCCAATTTTCAGCTATTTTTTCTATTTTCCGGATTTTACAAGCATCTGAGTAATAAAATAATTCTAATCAGCGCTTATATCGCGATTTACAATAAACTGCAAACTCAACAATACCACTAATAATAATTTCTTTCGCTCCGTCGTATTAAATTAAGAATTACATTTTTTTTCATATGTAGAAATAGGGTCACAAGTTATGGTAACAAAAATAACTGCAAAACTGTGTTGCTAAAAATTACTGTAAATTTTTTTGCTTCAAATATAACAGTTGACAAATTGCTAGCGTTCATTAGAACGTGAAAATGATCCAAAATGGAATTTTTTTTTTCAATTATAATATGCGAAAGATTATCTGTGAGTATGAACGGATTTATATATAATTCAGATAGAGTCTGTCAGTTAAGTGCCATACGTGATACACGCTTGGGCGATCATGTCTCCAAAGAGACATGACTGACTGGGCAGAAGATTATCCCGCAGTAGGTTGCCATTGCTTTCTGTGGTAGACTGGTTGCCGACCAAGGCTATAGAACCCAGTCTGTCCTGTTATTTAACCCATAACTGGAAGGAAGAGACAGATTAATACCTTTCCCAAGGGTATTTGCGCGTAAGTAAATGCAATGAATTCAACTGGAATTCGAACTCGGCTCCCTGATTTCTCGTTCCGAGCCGATATCCAATGCACCACAACGCACATCCTAGATAGAGTACATCTGTAAAAAGGACAGTGTGAATAAAGACAAAATGAAAGTTTATACTTCTCCCCGATTCTTTGAAAAAGAATAGAGTCTTGTTCCTTGCTTCTTGTATGGGATTGGGTTTCCGATTTCTTCAAGTCGGTACTTCTGACGTTTCTTAGTTCTCTGGGAGAATATAAAACAAAGAAAAAAAAACAAAAGAAATTACACCAAAAATATGGAAAATAGGCAAAAATCATCAACCCACAACAATAAATAAAATAGCAGTAAACTCAGCCTGTAGGAGAAAATAGGTATAATTACCTTCACCCATAAACACAAACTACTAAATAAACGCTAAGAAAATCTCAAAATGTAAACACAAAAATATTTTTTGTACGTTATTTAGAAATTGAAAACGAAAAACAAATAAGAATAAACACAAATAAATGTAATGTTGGGGAGTCACCCATTTTCACACACTCTATGGACTCTTCCATGGTATACAAATAATCCTTCCTACACAAAACAGTAGTTGTCTGTTAGTTGTTGGTAGAGTTAGTGTTTGTCAGAGCAGTTGAACCGCCGCTCGTTGGCCAGCAAGAATATAGACTGTTACCCGAACTTCTTGTATATATTTGACTCCTACTAACAAGTATTTCTGAATCTACTAACCGTGTGCAAGTTGTATATCTTTTATTCAATATACTTACATTTTTCCTCTCATATCTGTTTTGTGTTAAATCTATATTGTGTGGTTTTCTAAATAAGAATTCACAACATATAAAAAAAAAAGAAATTAAATTAATCCAAACAAATAAGCAAATAAATGAAATAAATATTAAACAAATTAACAAACTCCAAACACATGATTAAATATAAGTAAAAGAAAAGTGAGCGTAATAATAATAACCAATAATGAAATAATCTGTAATAAAAGAAGTTAACAACCACCACCATAAATGGCCAGAAACTTGCATCCAAATTCATAATTAGTTCCATTCAATAGCTCATAGAAAATTTCGAAACATAACCGATACCGCCGTCTAAAAATAACCGTTATAACAAAACAAAACGCTATTCACAATTCATCATTGACAGAGTTGAAGAGATCGGAAATCCAATCCTAAGCAGAAAACAAGAGATAAGCCTCTGCTTCTGAATCGGGGAGAAGTATAATTTTTCTGTTTGTCTTTATTCACATTGCCATTTTAGAGATATACGCTAGCTGAATTTAACACACACACACACACACACACACACACACACACACATATATATATATATATATATATATATATATATATATATATAGAGAGAGAGAGAGAGAGAGAGAGAAAGTTGAATATATGGATCAAAATCCGGCAAAATGAAAAGAATCAGTAAATATTATTGCTATTCTATATATTTTCTCTGTATATTTTTTTATATTTGTATATATTATTATATTTTCTCCTATTTATTATATATTTTTATATATTATTTTATGTCATTTATATTACTTAACTATAATATCGTAATGATATATCATGGTACTTTATATTTTACCATTACACTTTTATATGTATGTTTTGATATTTCTATATATTACTTAATTATGATATTGTAATAATTTTAATATGTTGATATTTAGTATTTTAATACATATGTTTTCATTGAAAGATTTTGTTATTTTCAAAATTTATTTATTTATTTATTTAGAAAAGTTTGCTTAATATTCGTATACATTATTTCGCTCGAATTTTAAACGGAAATGTGTTTCATTTTATCATTCACACATTGTACCAAATCATAAGCACAGACATTCATATATATCATTCCATCCTTTTATTTTCAAACAGAAAATCATCCGTCGCTTGAATATTTTATTTGTCTACAATTTTGAATGGAAATGTATTTCGTTTTGTCACACACTGGATATCAGCTCGGAACGAGAAATCGGGGAGCCGAGTTCGAATTTCAGCCGAATACATTGCATTCACTTACGCGCAAATACCCTTGGGAAAGGTATTAATCCGTATATTCCTTCCAGTTATGGGTTAAGTAACAGAACAGATTGGGTTCTGTAGCCTTGGTCGGTAACCAGTCTACCGCAAAAAGCAATGGCAACCTACCGCGGGATAATCTTCTGTCCAGTCAGTCATGTCTCTTTGGAGACATGATCGCCCAAGCGTGTATCACGTATGGCACTTATCTGACTGACACTAACGTTACCGATATATAAACACACTTACTTCTTCTATAGTTTAAATACGCTTGAAATATGCATTATTTTGCCATGCATAAACTTTCATTTAAAATATCCATCCATTTCTTAATAACATGTGACACCTATCTGACCAATGAAATCAAACCTCAATCAACATACAGTTTCTGTGGTATTAAAAAATTCGTTTTTCAAAAATTTCTGAAGAAGCTTGTTAAAGTGAAGCATTTTAGATTAAAGCCACTTTTCCGCTAGCTGTTCTTTACTTATATATACATATATATATATATTCGTCATCCACATACTAGCCTGTTCCACTGTATCACATCTCATCTGTGTGGCTAGAGATCCACTTGCTTCTGGCCAGGATCGAAAGCCGACTAATTTGGTGTCAGTTGGAGTCGCTAACTAAGCGGTGTATATATACGCCGGTCACCGAAATAACTTAATTCATTGCTAAAGAGTTCTGCATAAATCACAAAAGTGGTAACTGTTTTTTTAATTTCCCTCTTAATGAGAGCATATATATATATATATATATATATATATATATATATATAATATGCTCTCATTAAGATTGAGATCTCTAGAGAGGAAAATTAAAAAAAACATATATATATACTGTCAGTCAGTTAAGTGCCATACGTGATGCACGCTTGGCCGATTTATGTCTCGAAAGAGACATGACTGACTGGGAAGAAGATTATCCCGCAGTAGGTTGCCATTGCTTTCTGCGGTAGACTGGTTGCCGACCAAGGCTATAGAACCCAATCTGTCCTGCTATTTAACCCATAACTGGAAGGAAGAGACGGATTAATACCTTTCCCAAGGGTATTTGCGCGTAAGTGAATACAATGGATTCAACTGGAATTCGAACTCGGCTCCCCGGTTTCTCGTTCCGAGCCGATATCCACTGTACCACAACGCGCATCCGCATATATCCCGTGCTTGGTTAAATTACTCAAAATGACTCATCAGACCTTCCTGAAGGTGTAATCTCCTGTGATAACCGCTCTAATAAAATGAGCGAAGATAACAATGCAATTTCAGAAGATCTATATTACAAGAAAAAACATGGAGTTTTTGGCAGTAAATATATTACAGGAATTTAAAATTGAAATTCTGTTTAAGCAAAGACCATCCCAGAATAAATTTCGGGAGGATCAATTTCAGGATGGGGTTTTCAAAAAAGATTAAATTGAAAATACTGAAATGTGAAGGCAGTAATCAAAGAACTTAATTTTCTTATTTATTTTTCTTATGCTTACTTTAGCTAAATCTCATTTCCAATTCTCGCTGTTTTTTTATGGCGTATCTCACTTCACGTTCGAAAGACAAGCTACTGACTGTATTTGTCACATTACCACGACCCACTCGTCAATAAGAACATAACAGTCGATCAAAAACACAAAGCATATTGCTTGATGATTGCGTTTAAGCATGAAACAGACGTACGCCTCTGGGTGTTGATTCCAATGTCCACTTGGAGAAATTTTCGGTATTTCGAAATCAATGCTATTTATTTTCATTGGTTAAGTAAGTAAATATCAGGTGTTCATAATTTTCGTATTAGTTCGTGAGGGAAGAGATGGCACAGTCTTCTTCTTCTTCTTCTTCTTCTTCTTCTTCTTCTTCTTCTTCTTCTTCTTCTTCTATGCGCCTCGCCCCTTCAGAACGTAGGCGATCATGGCCTTCCCCGTCTCCCTATCCTTGGTGGCTCTTAGCATACTTTCTTCTGTAACACCTTGCAGCCCCATTTCTGTCACCCACCTGCTCAGGTCCTTCAAATATGTTATCCGCTGCTTTCCTCTGTTTCTTTTTTCTTCTATCTGACCTGTTAGTATCAGGTTCACCAAGCCCTCCTTTCTCATTGCGTGTCCCAGGAACTTTAGTTGTCTCTTTCTGATGCTCAATATTAATTTCTTTTTCGTTTTCATTTTTTCCAAAACCTCACCATTGCTCGCATACTCGGTCCATGATATTCGCAGCATCCTTCTGTATTTCAGTTGCTTCAAATTTTTGCTTCATTTTGATGATATTGTCCATCCATGTTGAAGAACAGACATCACACAGCAATCCAGTACTCTCTTCTTTGCTTCGAGTGAAATTTTCTTGTATCTTAATACTTTACTTAGCTTCTGGAACGCGTTCTTCGCCATGCCAATTCGCCTTTGGATCTTTATGTCGCACATTCCGTCTTCAGTTTAAGCACTTCCCAGATACTTAAATTTATTGTACCGGTTTGATTTTAGTATCCTCCACCTCTATCTAAAATAATGTATAAACTACATAGAAAATAAACAGTATAAACGAAGGAGTTAATACATTTAAACCAAGCAGCCTGATCCTTCCATTTTCAATTAATATAAATGCTCTCACAAATTATCAGAAAGAAATTCGAATAAGCATTGCTGTTTATGATGAATAGATTCTCAGAGAACGCTGGGACACACGAGTCAATGAATACAAACGGGCTATTGTCTTCATGAAAAGGTTGTCCAAGACTTTTAGGCTCTGGAATGTTAGCATCATCACCAAACGTTTCTCGTTTTAAACTACTGATTTAACTAAGTACTTATTGCGCTGACAGCGCTGTTGAATTATGGTATGAATGATAATAACTTTTTTTTTTAAATAATGCTGTATTTTTTAAAGTTCTTTCTGGTTTTTAGGAAGACAACACTAGTAAAAGAGGTAATTTTAGTTCCATTGTCTTCCTCCTGAGACTTAATAATAATGGGTGATCACTCGTGTTCGGAAATATCTGTCTATCAGATCGTTTAGCTCATTCCTATTACAGACGCTTGCTCAGGTAGGTTTATACTGCAAGTATGTTGAGGGGATCTTAGTTGCAATGGGATAGAGTGCGTTGTCTTGTCTGAACAGCAGTCTGAACAAGGCCAGGACGCTCAAACTCATAGTCACGTTGACTTGAGATTTCGAGCTAGCACAACCATTGACGGCTCCTCAAACAGAGCCGTCTACCGAAAGACACCCACAAAGCGTGGGTCAACTCAGGTTTCAGGCACTTTCCAAAGGTGCCGCATGCTAGGAACCTCTACTCCAGATTGATAACATCAAGAAGTCCTGACAAATCGAACATGGTGATATTTCAACCCGGGCTTCATGGATTGAAAACGAACGTCCTAAACATTCGACCAAGTGCCCATGCCTTCTGAAAATTAGCTAATTTATTATCAATTTGCTATGTTTTTTTTTTGTTGTTTATGTTGCGCATCTTTGTCTCGATTTTGTTGTGCAGTTAAGGCGTAACTTTACCGGAAAAATGTAGTGATCGGTTTGTGCCGGAAGTAAGACACGGAATAAGAAAGTAGGTTCAAAACAGTTTATTAGTATTAATAAAGGAAGTTCTAATAATAAGTAATATTGAAATAAGTAAGTCCGAAAATATTATTACGCTGCTGACTAGTAGCTGTCGTTAACTGCTCTGTTAACTGCTTTCGTTAACTGCTCTTCTTGACTGCTCATTCTTGTTGTTAATTACCTGCTAGTTAAACTGCAGTATTCAGTTACAACTTCCTCCACTAGGGCAAGATGTGGCACAAGGCTTTTTTTAATGTGGCATTTCCGGGCCGTATAGCCCGGCCCAAAATTTCTGTTTAATGTTCCCCAGTCGTGACTCTACCTTTCGGCAGAACCATGACTGGGTTAATACTCTTCGCAGAAAGCTCGACAGTGTGAAAGGCAGTTACGGCGAATAACTGCAGTATTCAGTTACACCCCACCACTCACTAGGGCAAGATGTGGCACTAGTCTTTTTTAACGTGGGTTCTCCTGGCCATATAGCCCGGCCAAAAATATTTGTCTAATTTTTCCCAGTTGTGTCTCTACTCTTCGGCGGAGCCACGACTGAGTTAATACTCTCCACCCGGAGGCAGAGAGATTGACATTGTCAAAGGCAGTCACTGCGAGAAGCTGCTCTCTAGATGTCACGCAAGTAACATATATATCCAGAGAAAGAGTTCATTCCTCGTAGGACCCCATTTCTTAATTATCTGGTTAAGCCATCCGCTTAGGTATTAGGTTCGCCGCTTTAATTTTACGGCAAAAACATAATTTCGTTGCCTTCGACTTTCATTTGCTGTTGGGCATTTTGCAAAGCGAAAGATAGTAAGAAAAAATTTCCATGGCTTCCTGAGAAAGATAGTAAATTCTCTAAGCACTGTTTAGATGTGACACAAGGCCGAAAGTATGGAGCACCCAGTGAAGAACGAACTCACTTGTAACAAGTTCTAACGAGACAAGCTTGTTAACCATTACACTATGTCGAGGTGCCCATTTTCTGAGAAAGATAGAGGAATGCCTTTCTGCAACCTTTCTTATGGCGATTTTCTAAGCATAGCTTAGATGTGGCAGAAGGCCGAAAATATAGGACGTCCAGTGAGAATCGATCTCACATTTCAGGCGTAATTTATCCAGTGAGACGAGTTTGCAATTACACCACGTCAAAAAAGACCTCTCGATTTTCTAAACTTAGCCTAAATGTGGCACAAAACCGAGAGTATTGGTCTCCAAGTGTGGATCAAACTCACTTTCATGTATAATCGATCTAGAGAGGCAAATCTGATTATCTAAGTGTAGTCGAAAGTATGGGGCGCTCAGTTAAGATCGAACTATCCAGACGTAATTGATCTACAGAGACAAGCTTGCTGACCATTTAACCACGTCGAAATTTCCTATTTTCCCTATGATATGAAATCCTAAATTGTTCTTTTTGCTTTTGTTTGCTTGAATGGCAACTTACTAAGGTTTTTCTGCTATTTAACCCACATGAAAAAAAAAAGTGAAGAAAATATTGGTTCATGCATTTCTTTGACATATTAAAATAAGATAAAATAGATTTATGTAGAGATAAATTAAAAAGTGAATACTTATAATTAAAAGGATAATTTACGATTGGATGATAATATGAGGAAAATCTATGACAAAGTGAAAACGTTTTCGTGTGACACGTTTGTCTCTTTAAGAATTCATCGGACTAAAGTGACGTGTACCTAAAGGCGTATACACTTGCACAAACAGGAGAAAGGACGTTGAGAATTTTAAATTTAAATCTTATTTTCTTTTTAATTTTAGCGGCTATTCTTCTTCGTACGCATGTGTATTCGCACCAACGTAATCACTTTATTAGTCTGATGACGTTCTAAAAAACAAAACGCGTCACACGAAAAATTATTCACTCTGTCACAGATTTTTCCTGAAATTGCTCTAGGTTGTTAAAAAAGAACTTTCATATCGTTTTCCCATATAATGTTAATTATAACTAAGTACCTCCACTTTTCAGTAGAAATTTTCGATACCTGATTTTAAAATGAAATTTTTAAAATAAAAAAAAAACATACTTGTAGATTTCATTTTAGATTTAATTAAAAGCTTGATGATTAAATTTATGATTTCCATTAAGTAAAAATTTCTGGTGTATTTTAGACAGAAATTATATACATTTCAAGTCACATTCAATTTCGATTACTTAAATTTTCTTAAAAAAGGCCATTTTCTTAATCTTACGAAATTTGTAAACAAACAAAATTTATCGATTTTAAAAATATTTTAAAAGATTTCTGATACTTTACATTAGTAAAATTAGAAAATTGAAAGTTAAATTAAGCTGATCTAAAAAATATTACATACTTAGAGCATAAAAGTAATATACAACCAATTATTAACGATTGGTCATGTTCATCTGATCGAAGGTTCGACGGATTCGTGACTGATTTGGTGATGACAGGTTGTACGCATGCCCGAAACCGACAATTTTCATAAATCTAAGTGAATGACAAAACTTTTAAGTACGTAACGATTTCATGATAATGACAATTTCAGTCTACCATACATGAAATTAAGGTAAAAATATAATAAATTAAAAATTATTTAAAAAAAATTAGCGTAACTACGTTTATTAATCTTTGCAATTTAGTACTCGTAAATTTCGTTTCCACTCAATTACTATATCACACCCCATAATCACCCCAATACAGAATTTTACATGATTTTAAACTATTATAAATTATTATAATTAAAATCTAAACTAAAATGAAAAAAACAATTAAAAGCTTTTCTAATTCAGTAAGGTCATAGTTTTATTGGATTCTTCATTTTTCAATTCAGAGCAGATTTTTCAGTTAAATAGTACAAATTGGGGGAAAAAAATAGGGGATTTACAATGACTCCTACTTTTAACAAAAAACAAAAAAAACAAAAAACAAAAAAACAAAAAAAAACAAAAACAAAACAACAACAAAAAAAAATCCATAAATCTGAAGGTTCTGTGCGAAATTTAATGAAATTAAGTAAGTGGGGTTAAAAAATTAAAAAAAATTACCAATATTTTCTAAATAAAAACACTTCAAAAATAATTTCACTCATTTGTGAATAAGTTCTGGGAATTTCATTAAAACCGGACAATTATTTGATTTGTACAAGAATTTTCAAATTAATGTGTTTTCAACAGAAAAAAAGCGCAAAAAAATCAATGTTAAACTTTGTAGAAGACGATGACGTAAACAAAACAAGTATTCTACCCAAAACTTCGAACGTGTTAGAAAGAATTAAAATAATTTAAAAATAATTAAAATATTATTTGATCTTTTCTCTTAATAATAATATCCACATTTTGACTATAAAACTTTATTTTCGTTAAGTTTGTGGCGTTTTGTATTACGCTATGCTGATTTTCCCGTGAAAAAGTGGAGGTATCTAATTATAACATTTAATTTGAATTTCATTAAGATGTAATCCAATGGATATGTAATATTTTATTTATGGATTATCTTAGCCAGAAAGTGTTCTATGCTATAAAAAGTCAATATTGATTGAGCAAATTCACTTACGATACCATAGGCAACTCAATACTTTTCTGTATGACTTCTAAAGAATCAATTTAACTACTTTACTTTAGCTTATTAAATGTGATGCAATTTATATTATTGGAACAACGAGGTTTAAAAAGTTTTGTAAAATCATATATGCTAGAAATAACGCCATCGAAGAATACTACCAGGCCGTTTTCTTTTATCTCCTAAATACTTTTTATGTACCCACATATATATTAAAACGTCACGTGATCCTCTAATTACATCAAAACGAGGTCGACTATGTTTGTTTCCAGCGATCCGTATTCAAACTCAAATATAGGCAGCGAGACTTTATTTATATATGACAAAAAAGAAAAACGTATTTATAAGAACTTAAAAGGTATAAAAATCGAAGATACATTCAATTATTTATTCCCTCATAAACTAAATAGAAATCTTGGTCGGGCTGAGATCTTTTCAACTATTGTCTTTTAATCATTTCAACGGAAGCAATGTGATAATGCCATTAGCATACAGTAGGTTATTAAGAGTGAAAAAAGAACGAGGAAAGATCGTAAAAGAATATGATTCAGGAAAATAGAAGATGGCGATTGACGCCTCAATTTTTTGAAGATTGTAGGTAGCAAGGCTGAGTAGAGTATTGAGATACAGGAAAATGTCGCTGGAAAAAAAAAGAGTACTGGATTGTTGGGTGATGTCTGTTCTTTAATATGACTGAATGCTGAACAATCTCACCAAACATGAAGAGCTGAGTACTGGATTGTTATGTGATGTCTGTTTATTTTTAATATGACACTGAATGCTGAACAATCTCAGTAAGATGAAGGGAAGTGTACTGGATTGTTATGTGATGTCTGTTTTTTTTAATATGACACAGAAGATTAGAATTAATATTTTTTCTTGGCTAGCGTACACATCCTTATCTATCTATCTATCTATCTATCTATCTATCTATCTATCTATCTGTTACGGAAAATCTCGAAGATTAACAAAATTGTTTTAACACCCGACATATTGAAATTATTTGTTGAACATTATTTTTAATCGAAACTCGTATTTGAGTAAATATCTACTCAAATACGAGTTCGATTAAAAATAATGTATAGACAAATAATTTCAATATGTCGGGTGTTAAAACAATTTTGTTAATATTCGCGATTTTACATAACATTGTATGTTTATATTTGTTGACATTACGATACATTTAAGAGCTGAGATGATTATTTGCGTAGAATCGAAAATTGTGTTATATGGGCTTGATTTGACTTGATTTAGATTGTGGTATCATTCGTAGTCGAGTGGTCTAAGACGCACTAGTTCAATTGGTGGCTCCTCCTATGTTGATATCAGTCGCAAGTACGAATCCTGCCGACTGACGCACATTTTCATAAAAAAAATTACCGTAAATAATCAGGCCGGTAGAAATAGATATACCGTTTGATCAAAAACAGAATATCTACTCAAATATGAGTATCGATCAAAAATAATGTGCAAAGAAATAATTTCATATACATATAATTATTTTTTTAAAAATAATAATACATTGCGACACGGAAATTTCTGTTTTGATTTTTCTACCTCGTCATCAGGCAATGTTAGATCATCGTTGTGAAAATGATTTTCATTTAAATATGAAAAACAATACGTTGGTTATTTATAGATATGGGAAGACATAAAAATTTATGTCCGTGTTCAATTTAACTCATCAGAATAGAGATTCATTGTAAATTTGAAAAAAGTTTATATTTTTGAAGAATACATGATTTCAATCTTAACTGTCCAAGTGTCAACCTAATTTTTAAACCCTTGTCTAAGCCCTATTTCCGTTGATGTATCCATTATTGATACAATTTTTTTTCTTTCATCTTTCTCTATATCTCAACATTTTTAAAAATAAAAAAGGTAAAAAGAAAGGAGAAAAGAAAGAAAGAAAACATTTTATATATACCAAGTAAAACATTTACAGACAAGTTTCATAGAAAACATTTAAATTAGAAAATACGTTTTTCTGTGTCAGAAATTTGTGTAAGCCCACGTGATAGGCACGTGTGTAAAAGAGTACCAAATGTCAAGAGAGAAAAGTAAAACCATGAAAATGAAAGTGCCTCCGTGGGGGACACTTTTACTCCGCGTGCGACTACATTTTATAGGTGAAAAAGAGGAAAGAAAGGCTTTACTCCCCAAAGTGTTGATTCCCGCAATACAACAGTGACTAATACTTTAGCCAAACAGACTAGTGTCTTGCAACAGGTTCACTAGGAAAATGGAATCTTTAAAAGTCTCTTTTATTCAATATTCTATGCCATATACCAGATCAGATATTACAACAAAATCCCGCTCTATTCTTAATTCTTTGCTTATTTTCGAAAAAAGATTTTACGGTATTACTACGCGATTTCGGATTCTCTGACATACTTCTTCTTCTTCTATGTGCCCTGTCGTAGGCGATCATGGCTTTACACGTTTCCCTATCCCTGGTGGCTCTGAGCACGCCTTCTCCTGTTACACCGTGCAACGCTAGTTCTGTCATCCACCTGATTAGGCCCTTCAAATATGTTATCCGCTGCTTTCCCCTGTCTCTTTTTCCCTCTATCTTGACTGTTAGTATCAGGCTCTCCAAGGCCTCCTTCCTCATTGCATGTCCCAGGAACTTCAGCTGTCTCTTCCTGATGCTCAGTATTAATTTTCTCTTTGTTTCCATCATTTCCAAGACCTCATCATTGCTCACATGCTCGATCCATGATATTCGCAGCTTCCTTCTGTAAGACCACATTTCAGTTGCTTCAAGTTTTCCTTCATCTCTGATGATATTGTCCAGCATTCACTGCCATATTGAAGGACGGACAGCACGTAGAACTCTCTTCCTTGTTTCTAGCGAAATTATCCTGTTTCTTAATACTTTACTCAACTTCTAGAATGTTTCCTTCGCCATGCCAATTCACCTTCGGATCTCTGTGTTGCACTTTCCGTCTTCTGTTATAACGCTTCCCAGGTATTTAAATTTTCCAAAATAATTGTAACGTCCAATTTTTCGGTTGACACATATTCCAGTAAGCTGCTCTCTAACAAGCGTAGGGCGTAAACGAGTGGATTTATAAATACGCTATGGCTGTTTATTATGATATTACAGTGAATAGACATGTCATTATTATTGTATAAATTATATTTATTTTCTGAATTATTATCCTTTATGGATAGAAAAGTGACTGTTTACGACTTAACAAAAAGCAGAGGTAGGTGAGAGAGCGGATGGGCGGCTACAATTATGGGGAGACACTAAATAAAAACTGTGCGGAAAACAACAAGAATGAATGCTGGCTAAAAATAAATAAAAATTCAATTTATTAAAAACAACTTCATGTACAGAAAGGGTGGGAAAGCCGAATTATAAAAATAATAACGGCGAAAACAGGGGGAAAATAACAATAATGAATGGAATTGCGCATTTATCATAATAAAAGAAGGTTTAAGCGTGGATTGGAAGGGAAAAAAATCGAAAAATGAAGGAAATGGAAAGAGGAGAAAAGAAGAGTGTATGAAAGATGGGGTTGGTATGGTGAGAGAAAAACACGAGAAATATGGAGGGGAGATGGGTAAGAGGGAAGATCTACGGGAACATGGAGGTGTTTAAATGAAATGATGTTATCAAAAATATTCCCAAATGCAACGTAAAAATAAGTAAAAAAAAAAAAACGGAAATAATTTAAAACAGTGTTAAGATCAGAAGAAAGAAGGCTTAGAGAAGAAAGGAGAAGAAATAAAGAAATATTATAATGAAGGAAGAAGGAAAACAACATGAAATGAAGCAGAAGAAAGAAGTTGAAAAAAAGTTAAGTATGAGAAAAAGGACCTGGAGGGAAGGAAGAGAAGAAAGGATGAAAAAAGGAAGAAAAAAGATAACATTAAGAGAATGACTAAACGAAGAATAGAGATGCAATGATGAATCTAAAGAAGAAGAAAGAAAGAAAAAAAGAAAGAAAGAAGAAATTAAAATACTGACAAAAAATAACAAAAAAAGAAAGAAAGAAAATAAAACAGACATGAAATGAACAATCCAAAGAGGAAGAAGAAAAATATAGAAAGAATAAAGATAATAAAAGAAGACAGGAAATGAAGCAACAAATGAAAAATGAGAAGGAAATGAAAAAGTAAAGAATAAAAAGGTCATGCAACAACAACAACAACAACAACAACAACAACAATAATAATAATAATAATAACAATGCAACACCGACATAATCTCAGCGAATAGCAAGAGGTGATTATTTAAATGGGAATAACTGTAATGAATTTAACCGTTCTCAAGAGTCAAAATACAAAATATGAACTCGACCGCTTTCAAAATTAAGTACACATTAATTGCCCACTTACAATGAACCACGAAATGTACAGAAAAACAAAACAACACACACACACACACACACACACATAATAACCCAGAAACTTTATCCCGTACCGGATCGAACCCAAATTTAACCCGCTTGTGCCAGTCATGAGACCAATCATCCCTGAAAGTTTCATACGAATTCATCTAGCAAGTCCGGAGATATAATGACCATGGACAGGCAGACAGAAAAACAAACGTGAACGAAAACAATAAGGCAGAGATAATAACAATAATAATTAGAAAGAGGAGTCAAAGACCACAAACCTCCGCCAATGCAATACCGTCATTATCTCAGCGAATAGCAAGAAATCATTATTAGAATGAGAAAGAATAGCTGCAAGGAACTTGATCGCTTTCGAAAATAAAAACAGAAAAGAATCATCTCGACCGCACTCAAAATGCATACTTAAAATGAAACACGGGTAGTAATTCAGTATTTAAAATGAATCAAGGGTAGTAATTCAGTATTTGGCATTTGAAACGCAAATTTAAGATTTATTAATAAATCCGGAAAAATAACCTCAACAATTTATCCGGTAACGGACCGAACCCAAAACCTAATCAGTTTGTACCAGTGATGAAGCCATCGTCCTCGAAAGTTTCATTCTAATCAATCCAGTAGGTCTTGGGATATCTTGACTAAAGACAGACCAAGAAACAGACAAATACGAACGTAAAAAATAACCCTGCAATGAACTTAACCGCTTTCAAGAATAAAAAAAAATGAACTCGACCTTTCTCAAAATTAAATGTTCATATAAAATGAAACAGGGGAGCTGATTCAGTATTTAAAATGATCTCAAGGAGTTAATTCAGTATTTGACATTTGAAAGGCAAAATTAAATTTTAATAATAAAACAGGAAAAATAATCCAGAAATTTATCTCGTACCTGATCGTACTCAAAAATTTTATCAGTTCGTACCAATCATGAGATCGATCAAACTCAGGTTTAGAAGGAAGTGGCGGTACAAAGCTTTATGCCAATATGATTCCTCTGGTTTCAAACCCTGAACAAATACATATAGATACTAGAAAGTTCTCTACCAGAATAAATATAAAAAAAATCTGATAGAATATCGAAACAAAAAAAAATTTGAGGCAATTTCTTGGTCTAGTTGGTAACTTTCCAGGAATGCATTGTAATGAGGGAATGCAACAAGCTAATTCTTTTATAATCATTCCTTATAAAGGTCGGGTCACTGTGTTGAATCAGGAAGTTTTTCTCGTTAGAATCTATGAATCTATCTACCATTCGTCCGTGCATTGAATACTGTTGCCATATCTGATCGGGTGGCTCTGTATCTGGGGGTGCTCGAAAAGATTCAAAGGAGGATCTGCAATATAATCGATTCTAATTTGACGTATCGATTTCAGCCATTTTTTCAGTCTAGATGTGATTTCTGTCTGTCTTTTCTACATACCTGCATAAAAGACAGATCGCTGCCTAAATACAGAATATATATATATATTCGCATCTGAAATGTAAACAAAATAATGTACTAATAGATTTGTTTATAATCCGACATTATGTCATTACCAGGAACGTTATAAGGCAATAGATACACATATTTGAGTAAACAGTTTAAATTTCATCAACCAGATTGTGGCTCCAAGACGCCACTTATTACTAAGAACGTTATAAGGCAATAGATACACATATTTGAGTAAACAGTATAAATTTCATCAACCAGATCGTGGCTCCAAGATGCCACTTATTACTAGAAACGTTATAAGGCAATAGATACACATATTTGAGTAAACACTATAAATTTCATCAACCAGATTGTGACTCCAAGAAGCTACTTATTACTAGGAACATTATAATGCAATAGATACACAGATTTGAGTCAACAGTATAAATTTAATCAACCAGATTGTGGCTCCAAGAAGTCACTTGTTACTAGGAACGTTATTATACAATAGATACACATATTTGAGTCAACAGTATAAATTTAATCAACCAGATTGTGGCTCCAAGAAGCCACTTGTCACTAGGAACGTTATAAGGCAATAGATACACATATTTATGTGAACAGTTCAAATTTCTTCAACCAGTTTGTGGCTCCAAGAAGCCACTTATTACTACGAACGTTATCAGGCAATAGATACACGTATTTTAGTAAACTGTATAAATTTCATCTAACAGATTATCGCTCCAAGAAACCACTCATTACTACGAACGTTATAAGGCAATAGATACACATATTTGAGTAAACAGTATAAATGTCATCAACCAGATTGTGGCTCCAAGAAGCCATTTATTACTAGGACGGTTTAAGGCAATAGATACACATATTTGAGTAAACAGTATAAATGTTATCAACCAAATTGTGGCTCCAAGAAGCCACTTATTACTAGGAACGTTATAACGTCATAGATACACATATTTGAGTAAACAATATAAATTTCCATGAACCAGATTGTGGCTCTAAGTAGCCACTTATTGCTAGAAACATTATAAGGCAATAGATACACATATTGAGTAAATAGTAGAAATTTTCATTCACCAGACTGTGGCTTCAAGAAGCTTAATAAAGATAATAGATGGCACCCTTTTAAAAACAGGATGTCTAACAGCTTCTCAATTACTTTTCTAGAAATATTGGTAATTGTTCTAATGAACTTTCATCAATGGTATCTAGACTTCAAGAACTTAAGCGCCGTACTTCTTTGGTGAGAAGATCTTACTACTTTTAGAGTTTAAATTGTTAGATTTAGCTGTGTGTTCTATATTAACAGTTTTATCCAACGCACTTTTCGCTTTTAGGTTGCTTTTCCGGCATCTTACAGTGTGTAAGAAGTGATGTGGACCAAAAAATTGTCTGACAAACATTACTAGGTTCTCTTGCTTGTATAGCATCATGGAGAGTCCGGTTACGAGACACAGGGTCTTCAAACATTGAAACTCTTTATCCAGGACAGCACTTCCTTCTTAAGAAACTTGATGTATGCCTCATTGATGAGTCTGAGAATCTGTGGAAAGACGAATGGGGGCATAATGTCACTATCATTTGGAATCACTTCAGACATCTTCGTCATCACTATTACACTCTTCAATGTCTTTCTGAATCCTCTGCAATATCCTCAGATTGGCACCCAACCCAAACAATCTGAAATGGTTATATTGGAGCTTAGGCGCGAATGCCAAAGAGTACAGCATGGAGTTTGCAAATTTCTGGTAGAGAAAATTGCTTTATGATGCTCTTTTTCCCACCAATTAATTGACCATAAGATACTGTGCATTTGACAAAATCAAAAACAAACAACGCGCTTGCGCGAAATAAAAAATGGCAACAATTCACCCATCTCATCTTGCATATATATATATATATATATATATATATATATATATATATATTATTTCTCTATGTCGGTTGTTAAAACATTTCATTAATCTTCGGGATTTTCTGTAACATTGTCTCTACATTTGTTGACATGATACATTTCAGAGCAGAGGTGGTTATTTACGTAGAATCAATAATTGTGTTATATAGGCTTGATTTGACTTCCTTTCGACTATGTTATCATTCGTGGTCGAGTAATCTAAGACGCGCCACATCAATTGTTGGCTTTCCCATAGGTTCGAATCCTAACGAATGACGCACATTTTTGTACAAAATTTATCGTAATTAATCAGGCCACTAGAAATAAATATACTGTTTGATTAAAACAATATCTACTACTAGTATCGATTAAAAATATTGTTGAAAAAAACAATTTCCATATTTCTATAGATATGTTTATATGTCATTTTTTGGAATTGAAAAAACCTCACTATTCATTTGCCAAGTTATACTTTATTTAATGTGTTTCGCAGGGCATTAAAATTTCTTGAGCGTACCCCAGGGAATTTGACTATAAGGCTACCTTGTTAGTGAACGAGTTACATTATATTGTTCTAAGATTTGAAATGCGCCACTTTTCGTTATCGATATCTCGTTCGGGTGAATGAATCTTAACTAATGCTATTGGTCTGTTGGGGAGAGAAAACGATCACAAAAATAGGCGGACGAGAGATCAAGAAAATAAGTCAAATTGAATTCTCTAAGGGTGACAAATGATGCCCTTTTAAATTTACTATTCAATAATAATACCTGGTGATCAACATCGCCAATACAGCGTATTCGACGGGACCTCAAAACTTTTTTCAAATGCATAGAAAATGAAATAAATAAATGTACAAAACAAGATGCTAGGTTATCACAGGTTGAAAGATTCTAACATTCGACGCTCAAATATAAAATGAAAAAAAAATGGTGGGAACTTTAAGAAAAGAAAAAAAATAGGAATAAATTCTTCAAAGAACGAGTTTGGGTTATGGAATAAATTTCACCTTTATCCTTCAACCAAGAAAGTCTTAATTAACTCATTTATAAACTGGGACAAAGAATTTGGGACAATAGAAAAGAAAAAAGGCTTCAGTGTTGGACCTTATCGCTGATGAGCTCTTTCGAAAAGTTGAATCGTTGGTGGCAAAGGCGAGCAGCGGGTAATGATTGGTTGAATGTTTCATGTCAAAGGTCAGTAGATTGCCTTTTCGCTACGCTCTGGTCTTCAATGCAACCTTAGATATCGTAATTATGGACATTATCAAAAACGCCTGAATTTCATATCTTTTTCTTCAGTTTTTCTTTTCCTTCTTTTCTTTTTTTCATTTTAACCTTCAAAAATTTTGTTTTATTTGTTTTACTTTCTTTTTTTTCTTTATCTTAAATTGTTGTTTTCTTCATTTCTTTTTTCATTTGTTCATTCTTTATTTCTATAAATATAATTATTTCATGCTTGTCTTTGGTTTTCTTTCTTTCATTCTTATTTTTACGCTTCATTTCTTTCTTTTCCGTTTTGTCTCTTTCTTTATTTTTTATTTCTTTTTTGTATCTTTCTTCTTTCTTTCTTTTAAATTGATGCGCGTTTTCTACGTTCTCATGGTCCTGGGCATGACAGTAAACTGCATCCGGCAGCAAGCCCTCTGATTGGGAGGTTGTGAGAAGGATGGAACCACTTCTTAATTGCTGTTTTTCCCAGGTACAACATGACCCGGAGTGGTAGCACCTGTTAAAATCCCAGATATGGGCAAATAGTTAACATCCAAACTGGGTTCAAAACACTATGAAAGTATAAGAATACACTTTTATAGAAAAAGACTTTTATAGAGAAATACACATTTTTAAGGAAAAATATTACCAGCAGTACAGTTTTTAATACAAAACTAGAAGATGTCTTCAGTTTTCTAAAATAGAAAATAAATAAAGTTTTTGATCAAAATGTATCTAAAGCAACCTTTTCACTATAACTGAACATTAAACAAATATATCTTAAAACCCTACCTTTTATAAAATTAAATAACCCACAGCTGTTTTGATATGCCGTTAAACAAAACTCAAATTCTACGTTCTCAAACCTATCTGCATTTTATTCGATGTTCTTTTATTTTTCATTCTTTACTCAGTTTTATCAGTGTATGCTTTCTTTTTTATTTTTCATCTTTTCCTTCCTTTCTGCATTCTTTCTTTCTTTCTTTCTTTCTTTTAAAAAGATGTTTTGTTAATTTAGTGAAACCCATGCTGAATTTTTACGAATTTTCTTTCATTTGCCAATCTTTGCGCTTTATTTTTCGTTGTTTTTGGCATCAATTTCCTTTCTTTCTATAAAGATTAATATATATTTTTGTAGATTTCTTTCTTTCTGTCTTTCTCTATTTCGTCTTTCTTTCTTCCATTCTTTTTACAGAAATTGATTTCTCTTTGTAATTGTTTTCACTCCTGTGTTCACATCCTTCTCTAGCCGTTTCTCTTTTACACCCTCTAGTCGATCCGTATCTCTCCCCCTTTCTAAAACTTTAAATCCTTTATGTAGCCCCTTGCACATTAGTAGCATTACCGCCTTGCTTAGGGTGAAATGGTTAAAAAAATATTAATATCTATTTTTTTGTAGATTTCTTTCATTCTGTCTTTATTGTTTCTTTCTTTCTTACATTCTTTTTACATAAATTGATTTCTGTTTCTTTTAGGTTTTTTCCTTCTTTCTTTCTTTCTTTCTTTCTTTTTACATAAATTGATTTCTGTTTCTTTTAGATTTTTCCTTATTTCTTTCTTTCTTTCTTTCTTTCTTTCTTTTTATATACATAAATTATTTTCTGTTTGTTGTTTTGGGTTGTCCGGAAAGTTAATGCCAATTTTTATTCGTTCATGTTCCAACACGTTAAAACACGTCAAGTTTATCAATAGATATAATACGCTTACATAATTTTTGGTATCTTCATAAGAATGGAAGTTCTGTTCAACCAAACCATGTGTCATCGATCGGAACAAATAATAATCAGAGGGAGTAATGTTTGGTGAATACAGCAGATGGTAGAGGATGTCCTATTTAAGCGTTTCTAAGTAGGTTTTCATCGTTTTGGAATCGCTGTCATGTTGCAAACACATTTTGTCGAGCCTCTGATTGTATAGCAGCCATTTTTCAAACGCATCAACTGTAGTCGATAGTGGTCTCCCGTGATAATTTCGGTCGGTTTCAGCAGCTCATAATAAATCGCACCAAACGCAGTGCACAAGCTTCGAACCATGGAATTTGGCTTTGGCATCAATGTGATGCATGACCGATCTTCTACGCTTAGGGTTGTGATACATTTAATTTGCCGGTCATGATACGAGGCAAAAAACTTTTACTTTTCTGCCGTTGAAGCAGATGTTCACACGTGACCAGACGCCGTTCGACGTCTCTCGGCGTTAATTCGTACGATACCTAATGTTATTGCTTTTGAATAATTTCTAATGCTTTCAAAAAGATTCATCACTGATGTGTGATGAACCCGTAATGGTTCTGCAAGTTGAGCTTGCGCCTGACATGAATCATCTTTAAGTAATGCCACTAATTCTTCGTCTTTAAACTTTTTCGGTGCGCCAGAATGTTCTTTATGTTCAACATCTAAACATTCTTTCTGAAGCGTCGAAACCAATCTCTGCATGTTGTTTCCGACAGATCACGGGCGCTAAGTTGCATCAAGAATTCTGTCTGCTTCAACTGAAGATTTCTTTTAAATAAAGTAGTTCAGTAAAACTCTGCGCAAATACACTTTCATTGGCACGAAATCCGACACGTTTAACCCTATGAAAAACAACGTTGTTTACACTGAATTTGAAGCTTGCTTATACTTCCTCATAGAAGTGTTACCACCTGAAACTACAGGCCCGCAGTTCTGTGATTGCCACCTGTTAGAAAACAGAAGGAACTTTATTTAGGTTTTTTTTTTATAATCGTATCACCCCGAGCAAGGCGGTAACGCCACTGATGTGCAGGGGGCTACGTAATAGTGAAAAGATTGGAAAAGAGAAAGCCGGAAACCACAGCCTAAACAGGGAACAAGGGATGAGCCTCTTACCCTTTTCAAAAGACGTGGGTGGAGTGTGAACCGGGCGATAGATAGATCTATCTACTCCAATTGAAAAAAAAAACAAAGTGAAAAGATTGGAAAAATGAAAGCCGGAAACCACAGCCTAAACAGGGAACAAGGGATGAGCCTCTTAACCTGTTCAATAGACGTGAGTGGAGTGTGAACCGGGCGGTAGATAGATCTATCTACTCCAATTGAAAAAAAACAAAAAACAAAGTGAGAAGATTGGGAAAGAGAAAGCCGGAAACCACATCTTAAACAGGGAACAAGGGATGAGCCTCTTAACCTGTTCAATAGCGAGGTACTAATATTTTTTTGAATATGCACTATCGGCCATAATTATTAGGAAAATCTATTTTTTTTAAGAAATGATGTATTTCATACTATTTTTAAGTGGATAATTCTAAATGAAAAGAGAATGGTTCTACTGTTATTATTACTTTGCAAAATTTTACGTGCCAAGGAAGCAAAAATGAACTCGCCCGAATCAACCTAAATTTTCTTCATTTTTTCATTAATAAAGCTGCAATATAGGCAATTATTAAATATTTATAAATTCATTTGATGCACATGTTATTGTGCAGTATTAACAAATGAACCATTCTATTTTCATTAAGAATTATTCACTTGGCAATAAATTCTAAAAAATAGTATGAAGTACATAATTTATTTTAAACATTGGACTGTCCTAATAATTATGGCCGGTAGTGTATATTTAATCGCATAATTTTGCTTTAATCTCCATTAAAAGTTTGTATGAACTTTCTGAACAACGTAATAGATCACTTTCTTTTTTCTTTCTTTTTCCCTCTATGTTTGTTTCTTTTTTCTTTCTCTCTTTTAACATTAATTTAAATTCTGTTTCTTTATTTTTCTTTTTCCTTTCTTTCTTTCTACATATTTTAATTTTTTCTGCTAGTTTTCTTTTGTTTTATCTTTTTTTCTTTTCATTTTTTTAAAATAAATTTCTGTATCTTGTAGTTTTCTTTTATAATTTTCTGTCTTTCTTTGCTTCTTTCTTTCTTTCTTTCTTTCTTTCTTTCTTTCTCCTCGTGAATCTCTTTCCCTTAATCTAGAAATTCTCTGAAAAATTCTGCTGCACAAATTCACTCCACTTTCTTCTTCAAAACGCCATTTCAGTTTATCAAAAGTGAAAGTGAAACAACAAACACGTGGCAATCAGAAGTGAAATTTTCAAGATTCCAAGCTGAGTAAAATGGCTCCCATTGCCGAGCACTTAGTTGCCATGGTGACGATCTCTGAAAGCTATTATAACCATATCCGGCCAAATAGAAAGCGTCGTTGATTGCGACGAGGGTGGAAGTGACGGCGTGTAAAGTGGAGGTGGTAAACGGCAGGGGAGATTTGTCTGATAGAAATGATAAGGTCACTTGCAGTACTCACTTTCTTTCTTTCTTTCTTACTTTCTTTCTTTCTTTCTTTCTTTCTTGTGCATTTTTTCTTAATTTCTTTTTACTTTCATTTTGTAGCCATTTATGCTCTTTCTTCGCTCACTTGTTTTCATTTATGCATTGATCAGTTATAATCTATCTATCTATCTATCTATCTATCTATCTATCTATCTATCTATCTATCTATCTATGCCAGTCTATTCATATCTATCTATCTATCTATCTATCTATCTATCTATCTATCTATCTATCTTGCTTTCTTTCCACTCTGTCTGTTCTCTTTCTCATTCTCTCACGCTCTGTATCAATATCAAACTCTTCATATCTATCTATCTATCTATCTATCTATCTATCTATCTATCTATCTATCTATCTATCATTCATTTTCTATCTATCTATCTATCTATCTATCTATCTATCTATCTATCTATCTATCTATCTATCTATCTATCTTCCGTTTTCTTTTTCTTTAACGCTGTATCTATACTTCATATGCTAAACCCATGTTTCTGCTTTTTTCCTATGTCACTCTCCTCCTTTTATCTTTGTTGATATTGTTAAAAACTGTGTTTCTTTCTTTCATCAGTTACACGATATATTTCATAAATCCTATCAGCGTGATTTTCCGTAAGCATTTTCTTTTGCATTCCATGAGAAGAATTTTCCTTACACCAATTGCTGGTAACTATCTTGGTTTTGTCTCGTTTTTTAAACAACTCTTCTTCCATTTTTGAAAAAAAGCATTATCAGACAGTTACACGAGTTTACATGAGTAGAACTATTTGTGGCTAAGCTTATGTTGCATTCTACACCAATTTATTGCTTTGTACGCATGTATATTAACGTCAGCGTTGTGCATTTGACGTCAGTGTTTGTCACGACGTCTAATCGATTAGATTTCAAGCTCACCAATGCAAACAAGCGCAAAGTATTGAAATCTCGCAAACCTCGCTGATCAGAAGAATGATTGCATATAATAAAATACATTATTGTATAGACGTGCCATTTCAATTAGCAAGCCACCAAAACTTGGGCACCGATTAAGCACAAGACCTCAGCATATGCAGTATCATCAACCATAATGTCATAAATATCTCCAGATTCAAAATCCACTAAAAAACGGGGGCCTCACCAGCCAGCGAAAACTTCCAATAATCCCTCAATGCACTTAACCTCAGCTGTTAGCCAGGCTCTCAATATTAGATGAATCAGTATCCACCAGAAACTTAGCTTTTGATGAATTACCAACCATCAGGACTAAATTCTTCGCTCAATCAACCACCATGATGAACTTACCATTCGCTGAACCACTATCCATTAAGACCACGTTCTTCTCTCAATCACTTACCATGATGCACTGACCTTTCTCTCAGTTAACAAACATCAAGATCACGTTCTTGGCTCATACCCCAACCATAAAAGACTGACCTTTCTCTTAGTCACCAAACATCAAGACCACGTTCTACGTTCATACACATAACATGAGGAACTTTTCGCTCAATCCATCGCAATCAGAACCATCTTCTTTGCTCCATCAACCACCTTGAAAAACTTAATTTTCGCTGAGTTATCTAACATTAGGACAATGCTCTTTGCCTAATCACACACCGTAAGGAAGTTACCTTTCAGTCAGTCGCCAAACATCCGGGCAACGTTCTTCTCACAATTACCCACTATGAGGAGTTTACCTTTCGCTCAGTTACCAACCATGAGGACCACGTTCTTTCCTTAATCACTCACCATGAGTGTCTTATATTTCGCCGTCACAAACCATTAAGACCACGTTTTTCGCTCAATTAACCACCATGAATAACTTACTTTTTGCCCAGTTACCAACTATCAGGCTACGTTTTTTGCTCATACACACACCCTGTGGAACTTACTTTTTGCTGAGTTCTCTAACCATCAGTACCATGCTCTTTGCTCAATCACACACCTTTTGCCCAGTCACCTACCATCAGAACCACATATTTGTTCAATTGCACACCATGAGGGACTCACCTTTTGCTCAGTCACCAACCATCAGGACCCCGTTCTTTGTTCAATCATCCACTATGAATGACTTATCTTTCGCCCAGTTACGGGCCATCCACACCTCGTTCTTCGCTTAATCACCCAGCATGAAGAACTTACCTTTCGCTCAGTCACAAACCATTAGGACAACATTCTTCCTAGTTCGGACAACACGAGGTATTTACCTTTCGCTGAATAACCAATAATCAGGACTACATTCTTCGCTGAATCAACCTTTACCATGAACCTATCTTACCTTGAACCATGAACTATCAAGACCAGGTTTTCTGCTGAAGCATGCACTACTAAGAAATTAACTTTCGCGGAAACAACAACCGCTGACGGAGCACTCTTTACTTCCTTAAACTTCACCAGGACCTTACATAATGCTGAATCTCATACCACAAGGACATCACCATACGAAGCAGTGAAATAAATAAATGAATAAGAATTAAGGCCTCAACATCTAAGTGGATATTACACTTCGATGAATCACTAAAAGAGTGACCCGATCATTGATCTGAAAAATTGTTCCAGCATCACAAACCACCAGGTTATAAATAAGCAGGAATTTGCTATGCACTGATTCACAAAAAATCATGCCATGAATGAAACAGAGACACAATATCCGCTGAATCAGAAACCCTCAGGTCATGAATTCCGCTGAATCAGGAAGCCTCAGGTCATGTCATAAGCAGGAATTCACTATCCGCTGAATCACAAACAATCAGGTCTTAAATGAACAAGAACTTATTATCCGCTGCTACAAAATAATCAGATCATGAATAAAACAGGGATACAATATCTGATGAATGAGAAACCCTCAGGTAATGAATAAGCGGGAATTCACTCTCCTCTAAATCACAAACAATCAGGTCATAAATGAACAGGTACACATTATCCGCTGATCACAAGCAATCAGGACATGAATAAAACAGTGACTCAATATCCGCTGAATCCGAAACCCTCAGGTAATGAATAAGCGGGAATTCACTATCCTCTAAACCACAAACAATCAGGTCATAAATGAACAGGGACTCATTATCCGCTGATCACAAGCAATCAGGTCATGAATAAAACAGTGACACAATATCCGCTGAATCCGAAACCCTCATGTCATGAATAATCGGGAATTCACTATCCTCTAAATCACAAACAATCAGGTCATAAATGAACAGGGACTCATTATCCGCTGATCACAAGCAATCAGGTCATGAATAAAACAGTGACACAATATCCGCTGAATCCGAAACCCTCATGTCATGAATAATCGGGAATTCACTATCCTCTAAATTACAAACAATCAGGTCATAAATGAACAGGGACTCATTATCCGCTGATCACAAGCAATCACGTCATGAATAAAACAGTGACATAATATCCGCTGAATCCGAAACCCTCATGTCATGAATAATCGGGAATTCACTATCCTCTAAATCACAAACAATCAGGTCATAAATAAACAGGGACTCATTATCCGCTGATCACAAGCAATCAGGTCATGAATAAAGCAGTGACACAATATCCGCTGAATCCGAAACCCTCATGTCATGAATAATCGGGAATTCACTATCCTCTAAATCACAAACAATCAGGTCATAAATGAACAGGGACTCATTATCCGCTGATCACAAGCAATCACGTCATGAATAAAACAGTGACACAATATCCGCTGAATCCGAAACCCTCAGGTCATGAATAATCGGGAATTCACTATCCGCTGAATCTCCAGGGCCACAGTACTCTTAGGTGGTTGTTTTATTTAATCTAATTTTTCCTTTCAAATCGTGATATGAAACTTGTTCTGAACGGACAATCTTCCAGGTTATTTCATGCAAACGCGGACTTCCCTCAAGACTTTATTCTAGGTCTTACTTATTTTCTGATCTTCATCGATGATCCTAGTAATTCAATAAGTTCCCACGTAGGTATCTATGCAGATGACAACATCATTTACTTCCATCTCAATAGCATAATTGCCGAGGCTGACAAAATAAACCTGGCTGCTGCTCTTGGAAAAAGACCGTCAATCTTTCATGAAATGTAGGCTAAGGAATGACTAGTAAATTTATATAACTCCAAAACGAAAATGCTATCCTTTAACTACCATATAGAATCCTTCACACCAGCCATCAAAATGGATGATATTAGTCACCTGGAGACCGACACACCGCGCCTTCTGAGTCTCAATCTTTCAAGTGACATGAGTAGAACGAGGACATATGAATCTTCTGCTAGGATGTTTGGGTCATTGTGCTAGGCCAGAAAGTTTTTCAAATCAGAATCCATCCTGCACATTCATAAATCTGTCATCATCCGCCCGTGCATTGAATACTGCTGCCATATCTGGTCGGGTGCCCCTGCTGTTCTCCTCGGGCTTCTCGATAAGGTTCAGAGGAGGGTCTGTAATGTGATAGATACCGACTTGGCAGACCGCCTGCAGTCTCTCTCCCACCGGCGCGACGGATGAACTTAGATCACTAGTGCCCCCTAAATACGAATTTGAACGAGATACTAGATTAGCAACTAGATCCCACCCTTTTACAGTGAAACCGATAAAATGCAGCCGTAACTTCTACTCCAACAGTTTCTTTCCTCGCACTTCCCGAAGGTGGAATTCTCTTCCAAACGATTGCTTCCCCGACGACTACAATCTCCAGGAGTTTAAATGTAAGGCCAATAGACACCTCCTGACACACTAACCTGCTCCCATTCTATCAAACACTCTTCCCATCTGCCCAACCCTCATCCTCGCTATCCTTACTCATCTGTCACCTTCCTTCTGACATTCCCTATGTCTAACCACTCCTTCTCTTTACCTTCCCCTATGTAGCCCCATGCGCAATAGTGGCAGTGGAATGCCTTGCTTGGGGTGAGATGATTAAAAAAAAATTCAACCGTGCAATAAATACTGTTGTCATATCTGGTTGGGTGATTCTGCAAAACATCTCAAAGTTTTCGACAAAATCCAATTCTGACACCAGTCACTTTCTCACCTACGTGATGTGGTTTCCCTCTGTCTTTTCTACAAATGTCGCCATGGCAACTGTTCTGACAATCTACTGGTGACCCAACCACATAAATTTCTCCATGCTACGAGATTGGAATGTAGGTCCCATCTTTTTACCGTTGTAATATTTAAGCGTAACCTGCTCTTCTACTCTGACAGTTTCTTTCCTCGCACTTCACACCTGCGGAACTCTCTACATTTTACTTGCTTTCCTGATAGCTACAACCTCCAACAGGTTAAATTCAATTTCAATTGCCATCTCCTGTCTCCCTAAATTCTCATCTTGTGTCCTATCTTCAACACATCCTATAAGTTTTCTTTTTATTCTATCTTTATCTCTCTCACATTCTGTAAACCCCTGCGTACCAGTGGTGCTTCCGCCTTGGTTAGGCTGATATGATAAAAGACAAAACAAAAACTAAGGCCTCACTATCTACTGAACAAACAGTCAGATCATCAATAAGAGAGAAATTCACTATCTACTGGCTGAATCACAAGCAGTCAGGTCGTAAATGAGCAGGAATTCACTATCCGCTGAATCACAAGCAAGTGTCATCAACAAACACGACTTCACTATCCATTGAATCATAAACAATATATTTTTAAGGGAAGGATTCACTATTCTCTGAGCCACAAAAATTGTAAAAAATAATCAGGAACAAAATATCAACCTAATCACAAGCGATCAGGTCATATATGAGCAGGTATTAACTCTTCGCTTATTCACAACTGGCAGTATAGCCCGGCGTTGTTCGGGTGTAATAAAAGCTTTAAAACTAATCCATGGTCCTGGAGCTCAGACTTTTTGGACGTTTTGGATACATAAGAGAGTTAAATTTTTAGACAGATGGAGAGTGAAGACAAAGACGAACCAGCTACAGGGAGTAAAAGAGAAAGGGCAAGAGAAGGATATGGACTCAGGAGTGAAGACAGTTGCGAAGGAAGAGAGAAAGGAAAAGAACAAGATACACGGGTGATGTGGAAAGGGCTGGAGTTAATTGGATAAGAGATTGGAATCAACTTTGTATTTAAATTCCTGTAGGTTGTAGCTGCCAGGAAAGCAAGTAATATGGAAGAGAGTTCCACAGGCGGGAAGCGCGAGAAAAGAAGCCGTGGAGTAGAATTGCATTTGGTTGATCAAACTGTAAAAGAGTCGGACCTTGTTTCCATTCTGGTTGCCCGAGTAATTTATTGTGGAGAGGGCACCAGTGACCTAAGTTCGTCAGAGCAGAAGCCATGAAAATATTTATAAAAGAGACAGAGGGAAGCCACATCCCGCCGATGAGAAAGTGGCTGGAGTGGAGCTGCCAGATCGGGACCAATCACATTACAGATTCTCTTTAGAAGCCTGTCGAGAACACTGAGACGAACAGCAGCGGCGCCTGACCATATATGATAGCAGTATTCCATGGGAATGCTTCGCTGATACATGTTTGGAGCATTGTTTATATTTTAAGTGATAGACCTCTGTAAGATTAGCAGGCTGTTTTTGTTAGTTTCAGTTCATTACTGCGTTTTAAATTTTTGTGAAAATTATTCGATTAAAATTTACTAAATTTCTCTTAAGAAAGTAATCATGTTTGTAAAAATATTTCGAAATACACTTGTAATCGAATGAACGTTTGTTAAAATTATAGAAGGCGGTAGAATAAAGCGGTCGAAATACTTTGTAAAATCCATACATGCGATATTTAAGGCAAACAAATCTTTTCAAAATTAGGAATTGTATATTTGGCAGAATTCTGAAATAAGTGCACAAAGATATTTTTGGAAATACAGTTCTAGTTTCCATTTAATCAACAGACAATATAAAACCAAATAAGAATATATATATATATATATATATATATATTCATAAAATTTTGAAGAAAAATTATTACCATAACACATTTTTGAAGGAAAAAAGTATTCCCGGCAAAACATTTTTAATACAAAGATAAAAGATATTTTCAGTTTTTTAAAATAAAAAAGAATAAAAACAAAAATATTCCTTTAAAATCTTACTAAATTAACCTTCTCACTACAACCGAACATTAAGCAAATAACTTAAAACCCCAAATTTTTGGCATTAAATAACCCAGAGGTTGATATGTTTTTAAACAAAACTCACTCAAACTCACCCTTCCCCTCTTTCATTTTGAAGTTTTGTGCCAATTATTTTACTTTTAAAATAAATATTACTTTCTTCTCTGGCACCTAGACGTTATGAATTTAATGATTGGCAGCAAAGACTCCTCATACTACATTTGAAATAGATGGATGTAGGTTCTATGCTAACACTTTCTTCTATGGCACTTCTCGCTTTTGGAGTACTTTTTGATCGTTCTTGCATTCCAATTAACTTTCATTTTAGAAAATGTAAATGCAATGGTAACCGTTATCTTCTCTGTAATTAAATCTTATATTTTTATTGTCCTCTCCTTTTAAAAGTAGTTTTTCTCATATTTCTAATACTCACCAACCGTGGCTTAATCTATATATATATATATAAATATTTATAGTTCTCTGTCACGGTTTGTATAGCAATATATATATATATATATATATATATATATATATATATATATATATATATATTATGTTTATGTTTATTTGCATCGATATTAAAATCGATGTATCGTGGCTGGAGCTAATGATATATATATATATATATATATATATATATATATATATATATCATTAGTTCCAGCCACGATACATCGATTTTAATATCGATGCAAATAAACATAAACATAAAAATTTGAACATTAAAAACGAAGAAAGAGTTAGCATTATAAGTCGGGAAAGGACTATGAAATATCTTTGACATTCAATGTTTGTCTATCTGATAGTGTCTCTAGCGATACAGATAATTCTGTTGATACTCGAGTTTCAATGATTGATAACTCACCCGCTATCGATTCATCAAATATCTGTTAGCTCATATCTCTTTGAAATATCTTTTGATTCTTTTTTGAAAACTTTCTCTCTATATATATATATGAAATATAATTCATTTTGATTTAATCTATCTATCTATCTATCTATCTATCTATCTATCTATCTATCTATCTATCTATCTATCTATCTCAGCCTGTTCTTTATCTATCTATCTATCTATCTATCTATCTATCTATCTATCTATCTATCTATCTCAGCCTGTTCTTTATCTATCTATCTATCTATCTATCTATCTATCTATCTATCTATCTCAGCCTGTTCTTTATCTATCTATCTATCTATCTATCTATCTATCTATCTATCTATCTATCTATCTATCTATCTCACCCTGTTCTTTATCTATCTATCTATCTATCTATCTATCTATCTATCTATCTATCTATCTATCTCACCCTGTTCTTTATCTATCTATCTATCTATCTATCTATCTATCTATCTATCTATCTATCTATCTATCTATCTCAGCCTGTTCTTTATCTATCTATCTATCTATCTATCTATCTATCTATCTATCTATCTATCTATCTATCTATCTATCTGTCTGTTGCTTTTCTGCATCAGTCTTTCGTCTCTAATTATCAATATTAGTATATGTCCGTTTATATCCGCGTGAGACATCTTTATCTTCGTTGATATTAATATCATTGTCTTAATCTTTTTTCACTACTTTTCTTGTCTTCGTCTTCGTCTTCGTCGTAGTCATTTTCACACTGTTTAACTTTTCTTTCCAAATCCCACTCTGACGATTTCTGCGTCGAATACTAATTGGCCAGGGCAACGAGGGTCAGACATTAAATCCTTATTGCGTCATAAATCAAAGAAAGCCGAAAATTGAAAAACTAAGAACGAATAAACAAAATGAAAAAAAAAATCTCCCAAGTCAAATGGGATTGATTGCAAATAGGCTTGCTGAAATTGATTCCTATAAAATTAAAAATGGAAGACAATTTTCATTTGAATCAACGTATTCTGCATCAACACACACATACATGGATATATAGATATGGATGTAAATAAGTATATATATATGTGTGTGTGGATACTCGCAAATACACATCAATATGTAATTATTTATGAGTTGTTAATAGAACAGTGCCCGATTCAGTATAACAGAGCAAAATGTATATATTAATAAATATATATATATATTATCAGACGTTTTAAGCACGACTCGGAGTTTCATGTTTTATGCAATCATCAGGAGCATGTTATGAACTGATCGTTTGTCGATCTGAATAATAATAATAATAATAATAATAATCGACAGCGTTCCAGTTTTATTTTTCAGAGGTCAGTGTACTCACTAATGAACAGAGCATGGTGATGTCATAGGTAGTCATAGCCCGTATAAGAATAAAAAAAAACTCTTTCTTTACCAGTTGCTCCAAATAGTAGGACTCAAGAAAGATTAAAACCGTGATTAATCTGGTTTTAAATGTTATTCCTTTTCATCTTGGTGGTGTTGCGGATATCGGCTCGGAACGAGAAATCAAGGAGCAGCGTTCGAAATCCAGTTAAATTCCTTGCATTCATTTACGTACTAATACCATTGGGAAAGGTATTAATCCGTCTCTTCCCTCCAGTTATGGGTTAAATAACAGCACAGATTGGGTTCTATAGCCTTCGCTGGCAATCAGTCTACCGCGGAAATCAATGGCAACCTACTGCGGGATATTCATGTCAGTCATGTGTCTTTCGAGACATGATCGCCCCAACGTGTATCACGTGTGGCACTTAATCTGAGCGTGTGTGTTTACATGATTTTTAACTCAGGTGTGGTCACTGAGTAAAATGTATGTCGTCTAGATATGAATTTAACAAAACTGCGGAGGTTATCTCAACGGTTAATCTACCGCAGAAAGCAATGGCAACCTACTGTGGAAAAATCTTCTACCCAATCAGTCATGTTTCTCTCGAGACATGATCGTCTAAACGTAATCGCATATGGCGTTTTACTCACTGACTGATAATGTTTTTCTTTTCTAAGCTTTTCTTAAAATTAATATATAATTTGGCATGGATTCGGACCAATCACTTCTCATCACGCCAATAAGTCTGCACGAAATGTTATAAGCATTGTGATCCGATATATCCTGGGATGTGCGTCGTGGTGCAGTGGATATCGGCTCGGAACGAGAAATCGGGAAGCCGAGTTCGAATTCTAGTCGTATTCTATGCATTCACTTACGCGCAAATACTCTTGGGAAATGTATTAATCCTTCTCTTCCCTCCAGTTATGGGTTAAATAACAGGACAGATTGGGTTCTATAGCCTTGGTCGGCAACCAGTCTACCGCAGAAAGCAATGGCAACCTCCTGCGGGATAATCTTCTGCCCAGTCAGTCATGTCTCTTTCGAGATATGATCGCCCAAGCGTGTATCACGTAGGGCACTTAACTGACTGACTGAATATAATAGTTGAACATATGATTAAGGTCTCTACTGGGCATAAAGTAGGGGATCAGTTATATATTATTATGAAGTAATAAACTGATCCCCCACTTATTAGTATATAATAATATAATACATATCTTCCCTTTCTAGCTATGAGTCAAATAACAGGGCGGATTGGGTTCTATAGCCTTGGTCGGCAACCAGTCTACCGCAGAAAGCAATGGCAACCTACTGCGGGATAATCTTCTGCCCAGTCAGTCATGTCTCTTTCGAGACATGATCGCCCAAGCGTGTATCACGTATGGCACTTAACTGACTGACTGATCCTATATAAACAGTTTTAACGAAACAAAACGGAACTATAAATTGTGGATCCAAAATAATCACTAAAAGAAAGAAAGACATTAAACAAATGTGGATAATTCAAATTTAACTTCCACTCACCAGAATGCCTACAATCAGAACAATAATAAGATTAATATTTGAATTTGAAAGATTTAGTGAAACTGAAGTTAATATTTATGTTTGAAGAACAATCGACAAAATCAAAAAATATAAAGTAAGTTTTTTCTTTTCACTCCGAAAATCAAACTTTACCAAATAACAGAAACCGTATTACTTCAAGACATGCAACAGCAAGGTTACAAAAGAAAAAAACAACAACTCTGATCTTTAAGCGGTGATAACAGCTCCCTTGAAGCCATCCTACAATTTCAGGGGGTGAAAACAATAGGTACTGAATATATTACAAACCTCTGTGTATGAATCAGTAATTTTTTAAAGACAATTTCAGCACAAATAATGTTATAAACGATGTGCGTTTTAGTGCAGTGAATATCGGCTCAGAACAAGAAATAGGAGAGCTGAGTTCGAATTCCAGTTGAATTCGTTGCATTCACTTACGCGCAAATACCATTGGAAAATGTATTAATCTATCTCTTATTATGACTCAACATATTGGGTTGTATGATTTTGATTGGCAATCAGTCTAACACAGAAAGTAATGCTATCCTATTGCAGGAAAAATTGTCTGCCTAGTCTCATTCGAGACATGATCGTCCATGCGTTTATCACGTATGGCACTTATCTGACTAATTGAGTGAAAGTGAAAAAAAATAAAAATAAAAAACAGACAATAGATTATCATGGCATAAATTTTCAAGAGTTTAATATTTTCATGAGGTGGCATTGTGAAAACGGAGAGTCGAGTTCAAATTCTAGTCGAGTTCATTATATTCACTTACGTGTATGGGAAAAGTATGAGTCAAACTCTTCTGACCACAGCACTGGCACATAGAAGATTTAGTAATTCATTCTAATATTGAAGTTGTCAATATGAACAAACTTTTTATCGAATTACAATTGTTCCATTACATTTAAAGGAATTTTTAATTTAACTATGACATTTCCCAGCCGAAGATATTTCTAAAAGTATACTTTCGGAAAGAAGGTTATGAAAATTTGTCACTCACATGGAACACATGACACATGGAACGTTAGAAAGTGATGAAGTGGAAAAAATAGAAAACTGACATCAACCTACCTAACGAGATTCATAGGAAGTTGTGGAGTCATAGTCGCTCAGGATCTGAAGGGACACGACACTCAGGACAAACAATTAAGCTACTGATCAAACATGGTTGAGCAAGAAGTTGCCAGCATATTAAAATTACAAAATTCGTTTTTACGTCTTATCAGCTATTTGTAGGGTATTTAAACACAGAAAATATATTTAGATAGTAAGAATTTTTTGAGAGAGATAAAAGAAATATTTTAACTGTACATATCTTACTAATTAACCCATAGTTAGAGGAGAAATGTGAATTCATATGTTTCGAAAAGGTATTTTTGAGTAAGAGAATATAATGAATTCAATAGGCATTAGAAATCGGCACTCTAATAAAAAAAATCAGAGCCACTATCCATTGCCCCAACCAAAAATCCAAGATTACAACGTCTGGTATTTCCAAGCAGTCACCTACCTAGTTATTGACGAGGTTCAGCATTGTTTAGCTTTGGTGATAGTTCGGTAACTGGTGTTAGAATGTTATATAGCCATAAGACTGGGTGAAAAGAGGTGAATTTATACTTTTACTAGCAGTACAGCCAGGCGTTGCTCGGGTGTAATGAAAGTTTCAAAGCTAATCTATGGTCCCGGAGCTCAGACTCAGTCTGAAGAATTGTGCAAAGTTTGGTGAAAATCGGATAAAGATTGTGGATTTGTATAAAAGACATACAGACAGATAAACAGACACACACACAAACATCTTGCCTTATATATATATATATATATATATATATATATATATATATATATATATATATTATCGATTTTCTGCACTATTGTAAGAACTGCAACCTTGAAACTTCTGAATATCGTTTCTTATGTCTTTGTCTATGAGTGTATCAAATTTGATTAAAATCGGAAAACTTCTTCTATAACCCGATTTTTTCGATTATCGATATTTATCGGGGGTACCTCGACACAAAACCTAGCTATGAACACGCTTATAGTAAAACTGTGTAAATTTTCAAGAAAATCGGTTCAGCCGTTTCGGAATCTATAAGTAACGGACACACACACACACAGATAGATACACACACAGAGTCAAAGTTCCATTTATAAATAAGTTTAGTGTAGATCAAGAGTATTTGCCCCCAAGTGAATGCGAAGTGAATGTATGCGTACAAAAGGTAGGAAACTGTAGAGAGCCATGAATGTAGACAGCAGGTAAAAGAAGAATGAAACGCTTCAGGAACAATGTCGGTATCTGTCACAATCTCATATTTAGAACAGAAGAAAAAATCAAATCAAAAGAACGAACGAGTTCACACAAAAGAGGAAGAAAAAGCATTGTCGTCAGAATACGACAAAAATAACTTAATAAAAAACTTATAAAGAACAAAACGACTGTACAACAAACATTATGAGAGCATTTAAAAAAATTAAAACATATCACGATTATGAGATTTGACGTTACTTTTGAGGGACTTGTGCGTGGTTTACGATCAGATGTTTTTGTCTCGTTTCTTCAAAAGACGTGAAATGTCAAATGTATAACGATTATGAGTGTCGTGTCAACGGAATTATAAGCAAAGTTTCAGAGAGAAATAAACACAAGAACAGAGACCACACGAAAGCCACAGGATGCAGTCGTCGATTTTTGTTTTGATTTTTTTTTTTAATTCTTTTATTCTCTTATTAATATTTCATTTTTTTCCCACCGGGAATTTAAGAAAGATTCTAGCCATCGATGTCAGCGTCACAGCAATTTCATATCTATCTATCTATCTATCTATCTATCTATCTATCTATCTATCTATCTATCTATCTATCTATCTATCTATCTATCTCAGTCTGTTCATATCTATCTATCTATCTATCTATCTATCTATCTATCTATCTATCTATCACTGTCTGTTCATATCTATCTATCTATCTATCTATCTATCTATCTATCTATCTATCTATTACTGTCTGTTCATATCTATCTATCTATCTATCTATCTATCTATCTATCTATCTATTACTGTCTGTTCATATCTATCTATCTATCTATCTATCTATCTATCTCGGTCTGTTCATATCTATCTATCTATCTATCTATCTATCTATCTATCTATCTCATTCTGTTCATATCTATCTATCTATCTATCTATCTATCTATCTATCTATCTATCTATCTATCTATCTATCTATCAAGGGCTTTATATGATTATCATCTCTCTTTCTCTTTATGCTTCCTTCTCTTTCTTTATTTTTCTCCGTCCATGTCCATCTTAAATCATTTTTCTCTCTCTCCCTTATTCTTTATATATATAAATCTTAAAAACAGTCCAAACTAATAGGTTAGCGGTCCACTGTTTGAAGCGATTTAATTTTTAAAATTGCTCGGCTCGATACTTAGTAGAACAATATATATAATATTTTTATGATAAGTGTTTATAATAAAAGCATAATTTACTGCAACGCAAGAGCCGTTGTATTTCGGTGTTTGCTTATTAGCGCCTCGTCAGACAGTGAAATATTTTTCTATTAGGAATCATTATTTATAGAAAATTAAAACAACACAATTGTTACCATATGCACAAAATTAAGTAGAGGAAATTCTGAGGGGTTTGTCTCAGTGCACCACTAGAAAGCCAGATCATGATGGATAGTGTTACGAGGATGCATTTCGATATAAAAAATATCAACAAAGTCTCCAAAATTTTTAAATTTATATTAAGTGATACAACTGAGTCTTACTTGTTAATACAAAATGTTTTCATTCATGAAATAATTGCAAAATAGAGAAATTAAAAATAGAACTTTGGGAAGATTTTAGATCATCCCAGTATATTCGAAAAAATCTAGATGATTCGAGAAATATGCTAATTAGTTTCTACAAAATTGGTTTTTGTAAGAGTGTTGTCAGCTGTAAAACGGGAATTTCTGGTATTATCAACTCCGGATTTTGATTCGTGGATTATTATATCCAGCTGAAAGAATCTCTGTGAAAAGTTACCGACCAAAAAAAAAAAAAAAAAAAAAAAAACTAAAAAGAATACCTCCTGGAAGTAATCTGGTAAATAGAGTTTTTGACTATTTTCATTGACCAAACTAAAAATGATTCTATTTATAGATATACTAGCAGTATAGCCCGGCGGTGCTCGAGTGTAATGAAAGCTTTAAAATTAATCCATGGTACTAGAGCTCAGAATCTTTGGACGTTGGCACGAAAGACTAAAACGCAATAGTTGTTTCCAGTTAAAGCGAAACCGTAGACTGAAAGACAAATGAATGGATATGTCAAATTTTGACTTCCTGGTATCGATTTATATATATATTATCGATTTTCTGCGCTATTGTAAGAACTGCTACCTTGAAACTTCTGAATATCGTTTTTTATGTCTTTGTCTCTGAGTGTATTAAATTTGATCAAAATCGGATCACTCCTTCTATAAACCGATTTTTTCGATTATTGATTTTCGCTATTTATCGGTGGTACTTCGACACAAAAACCTAGTTAAGAACACTCGCAGACGCTTATAGTATAACTGTGTAAATCTTCAAGACAATTGGTTCAGCCGTTTCGGAGTCTATAGGTAATGGACACACACACACACACACACACACACACACAAAGTTCTATTTATAAATAACGTTAGCTTAGATTTTTGGATTTCCATTAACAGCACATATATTACTTCGCTAACCCTAACGTGTTAAAAATACTTGACTCTCATTTTCTTCTTCTCCTTCGTAACATTTTGCCAGTAGATCTAGACCTCCTTTGAATGCCACAGTTGAATCTTTGTACTTATTTTATTTTTTGTTTTTAGAAAATTAAATATTTGTATATGATTTAGCTCTGTGTTTTGGTAAATTATTTTCTTTTCTTTTGTTACAACATCTAACACGTAACAATAGAGGAATTAGATTATAAGTGTCAGGGGGCAGTAGAGAATTGAAATAACATGAAAACCCAAACCCATTCAATGTTAGTAATGAAACATTTAGATCTGTTCATATTTTTTTTTTTAATCATATCACCCCGAGCATGGCGGTTGCGCCACTGATGTGCAGGGGGCTACGTAAGAATGAATAGATTAGAAAAGAGAAAGCTGGAAGCCACAACCTAAACAGGGAACAAGGGATGAGCCTTTACACCTGTTCAATAGACGTGGGTGGAGTGTGAACCGGGCGATAGTTTAGTCTATCTACAAAGATATCGTGTATATTCGTGCAACGGTTACAAGATTTTCTTTGTTATTCATCCATTAAAGTAGTGAAAAATTGCTAAAGACGGGAAAGTGTGAAAAATATAATTTGCATCAAACACGTGTAGTTGACTTAGTAAGTGACGTATCCGTTACCCAAAAAATTATCAGAAAATAGAATAATCAATAAATTTATGCGGGGTGTGGTAGATTAATGATTAAGGGATCAAGTTATATTAGAAAATAAATTTACTATACTTTAGGGCCTATATTAGACGATGATGACAGATGTAAGTTAGTTGCCTATGTTTGTTCAGCATGTTTAATTTTGGGAATTTAATAATTTGCATTTTTTCTTGTAAACATAGAAAACATGGCTCATGTAAAGAATTATTTATGGTTTTTATTTTAATATTTTCTATTTTACGGTAGGGGTTTTATTGGCTTCTTTGAATTGACAATATTTTGTGTAAAGTGATGTGCTATTGTGGTAAGTTTCTTATTAAAAGATTAGATGTGCTGATAATAGCAGATTTTAAATGGGTTCTTAATACAACTTATATAAAATATTTACTGTATGATTTTTCTTTGGTAAAAATAGAGTATAGGTAGACTGAAGAGTCAGACATTTCTTTTGTAATGTACACACAACCAGTTTTTGACAATTGCAAGTATTGTCATTGTAATCATTAATTGTTTTAAGAATGTTGTTGATTGCTTAGGCTGTTATATTGGTTAAAAATTCTATTATTATGTTTTTTGATAATCATATTAAAGTTATCCATACAGCTATAACTAAATTTAAGAGTATTTCTGTTACATTATTTGCTAGGGGTTTATTTTTAGGGAAGTGTTTCTCAGCTAATTTGAGGAATGTATGCTTTATCTCAGTACTCATCATTTAACTGGGAAATCATCTAGCAGAAGTGCGACATCGAGATACGAAGGCGAATTGGCATGGCGAAGGATGCGTTCCAGACGCTGAGTAAAGTTTTAAGAGACAAGAGACTTTCACTAGAAACAAAGAAGAGAGTACTGTATTGATATGTGATGTCAGTTCTTCAATATGACAGTGAATGTTGGACAATATTATCAAAGATGAAAGAAATCCTTGAAGCAACTGAAATGTGGTTCTACAGAAGGATGCTGCGAATATCATAGATCGAGCATGTGAGCAATTATGAGGTTTTGGAAAGGACGGAAACAAAAAGGAAATTAATATGGAGCATCAGCAAGAGACAGCTAAGATTTCTGAGATATGCAATGAGGAAGGAGGGCTTGGAGAACATGATACTAACAGGCCAGATAGAGGGAAGGAGAGACAAGAGAAAACAGCGTATAACATACTTGACTGGTCTGAGCAGATGAATGGCAGAACGGAAGTTTCGTGGTGTAACAGGAGAAAGCGTGCTAAGAGCCACCAGGGATATACGTAGGCCATGATCGCTTACGTCCTGAAGGGACAAGGAACAAAGAAGAAGAAGAAGAAGAAGAAGAAGAAGAAGAAGAATGCCAAATGATTTTTCTCTTTCTACTATTACTAATGTTTTGTTGTTATTATTATGTTTGTTATCTTTAATGTCATGGTATTTGTAGCCGCTGTTTTTAGGGCAGAATCATAAAGCTTTCTCGTTTATAAAATAGATCTTCACTAGAGGAGTTGTTACTACTTTTGTTTTCAACAGAGAAGGGTGTATGTTTGATGATCGTGGTTAGTTAGATTTAGATATAGGATTAGCGTTAAGTTTTTAGTCAGAGTGTTATATCTATGAACTATCCTTTTATGAGATCATTTTTATAGTAACTTTGAGACTTTTCAATTTTCTGTGTATTAATTTTCTAATTCTATTGGCTTTAGTATTAGTAGAATTTTTTCAACCATAAAGCCATCATCCTCAATATTGATATCTTTTTAAGCTGTAATTTTGTACAAAATAAATAGTCCAATAATGATTGAGGACTCAGCTGAGTCTAAAGATCCCATTGCAATGTCAAATAGGTGCTGACATTTTTTTTTCCAGTGTTTATTATTGTAGATGAGTACAGATCGTTTTGCACTTATGATTATTATCTGTTTCTCGTTGGTTAGATCGGAAGACTCCACAGCAAATTCTAAAGCCAAAGTGAATAGGTCATTGGAGATGTTGATTATGTCGAGGATGGTTTTGCTGATTTTGCCGATTTCAGGTCGTGTGGGATTGAGAATCCTGGTCGGGAAGTTAATCTGGTTTATGGTCTTTTAATGGGGATGAAGAAATAAAGACATTATCGGATGATTTATATCCTTGTGATTTAGTGGATATCAATTCGGAACGAGAAATCGGAGAGCGGAGTTCGAATTCCAGTTGAACTCCTTGCATTCACTTACGCACAAATACCTTTGGAAAAGATATTAATCAGTTTCTTCCCTCCAGTTATGGGTTAAATAATAGAACAGATAGGGTTCTATAGCCTTGGTTGGCAACCAGTCTTGGTTGAAAGCAATGACAATCTACTGCGGGATAATCTTCTTCCCAGTCAGCCATGTCTCTTTCGGGACATGATCACCCAAGCGAGTATCACGTATGGCACTTAACTGACTGACTGACTTATGTCCTTCACAATAGTATCAAGATGTTTCTGGAAATGGTTTTCGTGCATGTGACACGAGATGGCATTTATGATTTTAAATAAATCATTTTCAGAACTTAACTTTTTTCCGATGATAGGTGCGTCTTTTAAACTTTTCAGACCGTACGTATCGTTATCCTTCGAAAGTTCATGGGGATGGAGAAAGAAATTTGCTTTCAATCTAATCTATCATATTAGGTCTTTAGTTTTGTGAACCAGTTGGGCGTTTGTTTGTAGTTGGGATGTTTTAAGAGACATGTTATAACTGCTGTGTTATGCTTAACATCAGAAGATTAGTTTCTGGGACACGTAATGAGGAAGGAGGGCTTGGATAATCTGACAATCATATGGTGGATAGATGAAAAGAGGGATAAGGGAAACTGCGTGACATACTTGATGGATTTCAGCAAATGGATAGCAGAGCAGGATTTAGGAGAGATTATAAGACAAAATATATTAAAAGGTACAAGGGACAGGAAAATGTGGCGGTCCATCATCGCCTACGTCTTGAATGGAACAAAAAAGATCTCAATCAAACATACTTCAATGTTATTAAAGTTTCTTTAGAGAATGGTGAGAAAAATGAAAAAAAAAGCTTTCCCCCTACTAAGAAAAAACAAACAAACATAAAGACACGGTATACTGGGATGTTTTAATTTGGGGTTAGTTTTTATTGGACGGATACGGGTCACATGTATGAAAGCAATAGACCATTTTAAAATATATTTGCGTCGATTATTTGGGATAGTACAGTGTCTGCGTATTTTGGATGGTAATAGTGTATGTGTATATTTTCACAAAAATGCATGTCTGTTTAAGGGCGTATGCTGGGCGGTAATGTTAGTATATGTGTATATATGTGCGTGTCTTTCCATCTATATAATTAAATTAAAGTGAACATAATCTCTGAAAGTGCTACTATCTCTCTCTCTCTCTCTCTCTCTCTCTCTATATATATATATATATATATATATATATATATATACTATAAATTATATTTTGGAACAAGTATAATTTTTTATCCATTACAAAGTGTACATTTTGTTTCGACATTGAAATTACAATGTCTCATCAGGTGGTGTGGAAAGAAATGGAAAGTCTCTTTTCTTATATATGGCGAGTTGCGTGTAGGATGTTGGTGGAGGTCACTGATAAGGAGAAAAGTCTTGTACATTGTCCGTTAGAATTCTGAAGAAAGTAGGGTGGGTAGGGGATATAGTTGATTAATGAAAGTGTTGGGAATTTTGTAGACAGATTTAACATTAGAAGGTTGGGAATCGGTTTATGGCCTCATGGCTAGACTTTATTTTTTGGATTTATTAGAGGGGGAGAGTAAGGAATTTAAAGGGTGGGGAGGGATAGGATTGGATCTTTAATGTCTATTTGTACAACTATAGAATATTTTAGTATTTAAACACAGCTTTTTATGATTAATCTAATTTTGTAAATTATTTTTAAATATACAAAATTAGATTAATTATAAAAACTGTGTTTAAATACTAAAATATTAATAAACCCAAAAAATAAAGCCTAGCCATTGCAATTTCAATGTCGAAACAAAATGTATACTTTGTAGTGGATAAAAAAATTTGGACATGTTTTAGAACATGTACAAATAAATATTTACAGCTCTATATTATATATCGAGCACTGTTTTAAATTAATGTTCTATACGTTGTAAATTTCCTTATTCTCTCGGTTATATATATATATATATATATATATAATTTGTAAAAACAATTATTACTCAGGTTTCTACGATCTGGTGTCTTCAGGCGATTTACAATAATTGATCTTACCGTTTTTTTCAAGAACGCTCACGTAACGTAATGTGTTGTGTAATAACTCGCTTACAAATGAAAAATATTCAAAAGGTTCTACAATATATATATATATATATATAGAGAGAGAGAGATAGATAGATAGTAAATAGAATTATATATATATATATATATATATAGAGAGAGAGAGAGAGAGAGAGAATTACTTAATTCCTTGGTTTTTAGTCATAATTAAATTAGATTATTTAAAAGTGATCAATACAATTATATTGTAGAACTTTTGAATATTTTTCATTTGTAAGCGAGTTATTATATATATATATAGTTATATATATATATATATATATAGATATATTTTAGAACATTTTTTAGATATTCTATAATTTCATGAAATTGCAAAATATCTAAAAAAATTTCTAAATTATATTACTCTGTTAAATTAAATAAATAAATTTAACATTGAGTTCTATTGAGTTCGTTTCTATCTGAATTTATCTGACTTATATACTAATTATTCTACGTTATATATATATATATATATATATATATATATAACAATAATAATAATAATAATAATAATATATATATATATATATATATATATATATATATAATAATAATAATAATATATATATATATGTATATATATGTATATATATATATTGAGGGTCGAATTAATACAAGTAATATAATTATTGTCTTCATTTAGTCTTTCATTTGCGCCTTTTTTGTTTGTATAAGTCCCTCCTTAACTACTACACCTCTATGGACATAGTCATATATATCTCCAATGTGTGCACACCCACTTATATACCCCACACTTTCCATTCCGCCAATCATTACCATCCTTCTCGCACCCTATATCTATCGACTTACCTTCCAAAGTCTTTACTTACCTCCCAATTTCCTCTTTACTGACAATTTGAGACGGAGCCTTTTGATCTCTACTTGTCAATATACATTTTCCTTCACACATCACGGCAGACTTATCGACCCTTGAACGAAATCCTTCGTTTGCTTTTCCAAAATGTTCCAAAAATCGATCGATTGATCCTTCTTTGATCTTAAGTGACCGTTCGATTGTTATTTACTGAATCGATTTGTGACGAAGTGCCGGTCGACAGATGCGTTTCATTAGATCCCCTTTAAATTTTTTTTCCTTTTAAGAAATAATGTTTTAAATACTATGTTGGAGTACTAACTCTGGGCATCCCAAGGATAATGCGATTACCTAAGTCTAATAGTTTTTTTTTGTTTTTTTTTTAATCATATCACCCCAAGCAAGGCGGTAACGTCACTGATGCGCAGGGGGCTACGTAAGGGTAAAAAGAATGGAAAAGAGAAAGCCGGAAACCACATCCTAAACAGGAAACAAGGGATGAGCCTCTTCACCTGTTCAATAGATGTGGGTGGAGTGTGAACCGGGCGATAGTTTAGTCTATCTACTCCAATTGAAAAAAAAAATAATAAAAAAGGAAACGAGTGAAAAGATTGGAAAAGAGAAAACCGGAAACCGCATCCTAAACAGGAAACAAGAGATGAGCCTCTTCACCTGTTCAATAGATGTGGGTGGAGTGTGAACCGGGCGATAGTTTAGTCTATCTACTCCAATTGAAAAAAATAATAATAAAAAAGGAAAAGAGTGACAAGTGGACATTTGGCATGTGTGATATATGGTGTGAAAAAGACAGTTTTAAAATTTCAGAATTTGTCGAAGTTAGCTTTGTTTGAATTTTATCAAATTTATTTATGCTTAACTCTCTAGGGCCATTCGTATGATATTAGTGGGGGATCTGTTTATTACTTCATAACAATATAGAACTGATCCCCCACTTTATGCCCAGTAGAAGCCTTAACCCTCTAGGGCCATTCGTATCATATTTGGTACAGTATAAAAACAAGCCTTGAAAGAAATGTTTTCCTGAAAAATTTTTTAAGAGAAATATTTTATAAATTTCAAATGAAAGCAGTACTGATTGCTCAGTCAATGAATACCAAATGTTTCCTTATAGGGAAATACCAAATGTTTCCTTATAGGGAAATACTGTATCAAATATGATACGAATGGCCCTAGAGGGTTAAGTAGTAATTAGTGGGGGATCTGTTTATTACTTCATAACAATATAGAACTGATCCCCCACTTTATGACAAGTAGAAGCCTTAATCATATCATATTATTAACCCTCTAGGGCTATTCGTATCATATTTGATACAGTATAAAAACAAGCCTTGAAAGAAATGTTTTCCTGAAAAATTTTTTAAGAGAAATATTTTATAAATTTCAAATGAAAGCAGTGCTGACTGCTCAGTCAATGAATACCAAATGTTTCCTTATAGGGAAATACCAAATGTTTCCTTATAGGGAAATACTGTATCAAATATGATACGAATGACCCTAGAGGGTTAATAGATAGATAGATAGATAGATAGATAGATAGATAGATAGATAGATAGATAGACTGAGATTAACCCTCTAGGGCCATCCGTATCATATTTGATGCAGTATGAAAACAAGCCTTGAAAGAAATATTTTCCTGAAAAATTTTTTAAGAGAAATATTTTATAAATTTCAAATGAAAGCAGTACTGACTGCTCAGTCAATGAATACCAAATGTTTCCTTATAGGGAAATACCAAATGTTTCCTTATAGGGAAATACTGTATCAAATATGATACGAATGGCCTTAGAGGGTTAATATTACAGCCATATCTGGTTGAAACACCAATCCCCATACAAACACGGACGGGTAATCGCTAGAGAATATCTGATGCACTAAGCTTGGATGCGCTGGTGGTGTAATTGATATTGGCTCGGAGTTATTAAACCAGCAACCGATTTTCAATTGCCTTTTGGTCCATTATATTCACTCACACGTAGAGCCTTTCATGAAAGATAAGAATCAATATTTTACCCGCCGATTGATAAGTAATCTAAAAAAATCTTACAATCTAAAAATATTCTCTGCATTTATATAACCAGTCAAAGGTTGATAAGCTGTAGAAAACGAATCCATCAATCAATCAATCAACTCTTTTTTTTAATCATTTCACCCCAAGCAAGGCATTCCACTGCCACTATAGCGCAGTCTGGTTGCACGGGTAAACACCTGTTGAGGAGGCATCAGTTACTTAAGCTCATCCGAGCAGAAGCCATGAAAGTATTTATAGAAGAGACAAAGGGAGGCTACATTTCAACGATGGGGAAGTGGCTGCAGTCGAGTCGCCAGATCATTACCTATCACATTACAAACTCTCCTTTGGAGCTTGTCAAGAACACTGAGGAGAACGGCAGGGGCACCTGACCATAAATGGCAGCAGTACTCCATGCACGAAGGTGGTGAGAGAGTGATTAGATTTTTTTTTTTTAATCATTTCACCCCGAGCAAGGCGGAAACGCCACTGATGTGCAGGGGGTTACATAAATGTAAAAAGATTAATTACAAAAGAGTGAGGAGTACAAGCTAGTTAGAAAGGAACAATAGAAAGCTGAGAAAGCAGGTGCGATGACAGATACATAGGTGGAGAGAAAGGGAAGGTTATATAGGGGAGGGGAGAGAGCTAGAGTCCAGTGGTTAGTAGATGAGTATTGACTTTGCATTTAAATTTCTGGAGGTTGTAGCCGTCAGGAAAGCAAGAATACAGGAGTGAGTTCCACATGCGGGAAGTGCGAGAGAGGAATCTGAAGGAGTAGAATTGTCGTCTGCATTTGGCTAACCTGACTGTGAATGGGTGGGACCCAGTTGCCAGTCTGGTTGCACGGGTAAACACCTGTTGAGGAGGCATCAGTGACTTAAGCTCATCCGAGCAGAAGCCATGAAAGTATTTATAGAAGAGACACAGGGAGGCTACATTTCGACGATGGGAAAGTGGCTGCAGTCGAGTCGCCAGATCAGTACCTATCACATTACAAACTTTCCTTTGGAGCTTGTCAAGAACACTGAGGAGAACAGCAGGGGCACCTGACCATAAATGGCAGCAGTACTCCATGCACGGACGGATGGTTGACTTAAGGAGGGTGATAGACTAGTAAGGAGGTACATAGGAATAGTGTCTGAGAGAATGGGTGCGAGTTAGTGTGTTAGGAGGTGTCTTTTGACCTTACATTTAAACTCCTGGAGATTGTAACTGTCGGAGAAGCAAGTATGTAGAAGGGAATTCCACATGCGGGAAATGCGAGAAAAGAAACTGTTGCAGTAGAATTTGCGGTTACATTTTATCGGTTTCACTGTAAAAGTGTGGGACCTAGTTGCTAATCTAGTATCTCATGCAAATTCGTACCTAGGGGGCACCAATGATCTAAGTTCATCGGAGCAGAAGCCGTGAAAGTATTTATAGAAGAGGCACAGAGAAGCCACGTCACGCCGGTGAGAGAGTGAATGCAGCCGAGTTGGTATCGATCACATTACAGATTCTCCGTTGTATTTTGTCAAGAACCCCGAGGAGAATAGCAAGGGCACCCGACCAGATGTGACAGCAGCATTCAATACACGGGCGGATGGTAGATTTATATATGTGCAGGATAGATTCAGATGGAAAGAACTTCCGGGCCCTGCACAGAGAACCGACTTCTCCCCTAGATATGGATTAATTAGTAAGACTTGTATCAGTAAGTCATTATTAGTTTCCTAAATATTTACTGCTGAATGTGTGTTCTGGTGCAGTGGATATCAGCTCAGAACGAAGAATTACAGATCTGAGTTCGAATTCCAGTTGAAATCATTGCATTCCTTTGCGCGCAAATACCATTGTAAAAAAATATTAAGCATCGGCTTCTCCATTCAGCTCCGAGTTAAATAGCAGGGTTTAGAGTTCTATAGCGCTGATTAGCAACTAGTCTACCGCAAAAAGTAATTGCACCCTATTTCGGAAAAATCTTCTGCTCAGTGAGTCATGTCTCGAAAGAGACACTATCGTCTATGCATGTATCACGTATGGCACTTAGCTGACTGAAATATTTAAACGAATCAAGTCTTGAAAATTTAGGGAAATTGTTCTAGGAAAGATATTTAAAATGTATTCAAAACAGCTCTCTTTTTACCAACATAGACAATCTTTCCAACCATCGATCCAAATAAATGACGCTTGTTTTCTAGAGAGCAAAACACTGTGCCTCCTTGGCTTCACATTCTTAGCCGACCTAAAGTGGAACGATTGCATTTACTGGTGGGAAGGTTTGGTCACTGTGTAGAGCCAGAATGTTTTTCTCGTCAGAATCCATGTTACACCTTTATAAATCTACCGTCTATTGAACACTGTTGTCATATCTGGTCAGGTTCTTCTGTTATTCACCTCAAGGTTCTCGACAAATTCCAAAGAAGGATCTGCAATGTTATCTATCCTGAATTGGCATTCGACTTCAGTCACTTTCTCACTGATGTGACGTGGCTTCAATTTGTTTTTTCTACAAATATTTTCTGTTCTGATGAGATTTTTTTCACGGTTCCCTGGTCACATGTATTTAAGCATGCTCGGTGATTGGCATCTAGGTCACACCCTTTTGTCGTTCAAATAGTTAAATGTAACCGCCTCTTATACACTGAGTGTCTTTTCTCGCACTTCCCTCTTGTGGAACTCCCTTCCATTTATTTCTTCCCAAAAAATCAAATGCAGTGTCTTAATTTAATATCTACCAAGGCTGACAAAGTGAACCTCGCTGCTGCACTTGAAAACAACCTCCAATCAGTGATGGAATGAGGTAGGAATTGGCTCATAAAAACGAAAATGCTCTCTTTTAAAGAGGAACTTTCTTACCAGCCAACTGAATAGATTACGCTAGTCACCTGGCGAGCAACACACTGCGCCTCCATGACTTCACTTTCTTTTGTTTGTAGCACTTCGAAATTTTATCTTTTTGTTATATTTCCTAAACCCTGTTCTGTCTTCCATTTACTCAAGGTCCTCAAGTAGTTAATGCGCTATTTTCCTGAGTCTCTCGCCTTTAATCTGTCCTGGGAGTGTCATATTTTTCAAGCTATTTTTCCACATTATGCCCGCTAGAAATTTCCACATTTTTTCCAGATGTTAAGTATAAATATATTTTTTGTTTCCATTTCTCGTCGTTGATTATGATATTCTCAGTATCCTTCTGTAGGACTACACAGCTTTTGCCTCAAGTCTTTTCGCCATCTATGAAGTTATTGTCCAGCATTCACTGCAATATAGTAGGACCGATAATACGTATAGCTCAGTACTCTTTTCTTTGTTTCTAACGAAAGTTTTCTGTTTCTTAATAATCTTTGACCTAAAAATAAATTAAGAGGCTCAATTTTTTAAAATGCTTCTATTTTGCGCGCCCACAGTGACTCCGACGGAAAATGCTTTTCTATTTTTCTTTCTATACTTAAAATCTAATATAGATATACATTTACTTAGTTGTTGAATTTTTTAATCGTTTCAACCCAAGCAAGGCGGTACAGCCACTGATGAGCAGGGGGCTACATAAGAGAAGAGTGAAAGTTTAATCAGGAGAGCGAAGAGAAAGGTGAACCAGTTACAAGGGGTGTCAGAGAAAGGGCAAGAGAAGGATGGGAATACCGGTGTGAAAACAGTTGCTAGGGTAGAGTGAGAAAGGAGAGATCAAGATACACGGGGTGATGTGGAAAGGAAGAGAGAAGGACTGGAGTCAAGTGGATAAGAGATGACAGTTGACATTGCCTTTAAATTCTTGGAGATTGTAGCTGTCAGGGAAGCAAGTATACAGGACGTGCGAGAAAAGAAGCCGATGGGGTAGAATTGTCGGCTGCATGTCGTTGATTTAACTGTAAAATGGTGGGACATTGCTGTCAGTCTGGTTATATTATAAAATCATCTGCACACTATCAATTACTTAAGGCCAATATGAGGGGACAAGGTTTTGATATTTTTAGTCTGAAGAGAATTTGGAATTGCACATGTTGTTGAAAAGTTGAATTAATTGGATACAGATGCAATTATTGGTAGATTCTCATAATCATCTATTGAACTCAATTTATTGCTCTTAATATTGAACAGGTTAAGAGGCTCATCCCTTGTTCCCTGCTTAGAATGTGGTTTCCGGCTTTTCTCTTTTCCAATCTTCTCACTTTGGTTTCTTTTTTTTTTTCAATTGGAGTAGATAGATCTATCTATTGACCGGTTCACATTCCACCCACGTCTATTGAACAGGTTAAGAGGCTCATACCTTGTTCCCTGTTTAGGATGTGGTTTCCAGCTTTCTCTTTTCTAATCTTTTCACTATTACGTAGCACCCTGCACATCAGTGGCATTACCGCCTTGCTCGGGGTGATACGATTAAAAATATATATATATATATTATGGAGTGCATGCAATTCTGTACTGTGGCTTGGAACTATCTGTTAATGTGTGCGCGGATGTGCGTTGTGGTGCAGTGGATATTGGCTTCGAACGAGAAATCAGGGAGCCGAGTTCGAATTCCAGTAAAATTCCTTGCGTTTACTTACGCGCAAATATCCTTGGTAAAGGTATTAATCCGTCACTTCCCTTCAGTTATGTGTTAAATAACAGCACAGATTGATTTCTATAGCCTTTGATGGCAACCAATCTACCGCAGAAAGCAATGGCAACCTACTGCGGGATAATCTTCTGCCCAGTCAGTCATCTCTCTTTCGAGACATGATCGTGTATCACGTATGGCACTTAACTGACTGTTACTGTGTAAATTGTGGAGTAAACTATTTAAAATATCAACTTATCACTTAAAATCAAAGTAAAATAAAATCTTAAATTATATTATGCAACAGGTACAGGACATATGCACTGTAATTACTAAGAAATTCCCATTTTGTTCATAAATATTTTAATTGTAGTTTCTTTACCTAATGTATTTTTTTAAAATTTTATGTATTTATGTATTTATGAAAATTGAATAATATCTTTGTAGTTTTGGGTGGGCTACTTTTGTCATGTGGCAACCAATATTGTTAGACCTAGGCCGCCACTGCTTGTAGTTGATTAGACCAAAACGAGAACGGAACACTTTTCAGCTAATTGATATTTTATATGATCTTGGTTAATAATTCTTCGAGTCTAGTCTACTTGATAGATCGTCCACGCGTTGACAAGTGGTCTGATCACCAGATTAGAGAAAAGAGTGAGGTTGAACAACTCAGGGACCAGAAGGAAATCCTGTCTGACTCCTCAATGGAAGTGGCGATCCTACACTGAACTACCATGCAGTGCACGGGAGACATGGCAATGTCAGTTACAAAACGCCAACATTTTAGAATTATATATATATATATATATGGGCAGCAACCTTTCTTTTAAGTATGCTAGGTTGAAAAGGATTGACAAAGAATATTTTATTAATTCTCATGTAATGTTTTCCAGTATTCATAAATAATTTAATTTTGCTGGAGTTAAGGAATTATTATTTGTCCCGTAATTATTATTTTTTAAGCGCTTTCAGCCACTTCACTGGCCATTCTCAAGGCTGGTATGTTTCCGATGTTATTTTTTCTTCATGTTTTTATTGTAACGTAGCACGACAGAGCTTAGAAAGATAGCACCTTAAAAAAAAAAATTTAAAAAAATTATTTTACGGAGCAATAACTTCGGAAACAAACCATTCCCTCTGACTCTCCGTCTTGGCTGTCTCTCTCTGTCTCTCTTCCTATATATATATATATATATATATATATATATATATATATATATATGTTATTTTCTTTTTATGAAGTATATTTTTATCTCTATCCCAGGACTTGGATACCAGTCCTTCTTGCAGAAGGTTGATGGCTTTAAAAACAACTTTTGCATAGCCAGTAATATCAAGTAACAAGGGTTCATTGTTATATAGTATTTGTGATATATGTGTCTTGTCGCACAGCATAGATCTGATGTCTCAGCTTCAAGATTTTAAGACAACAACCTCCTACCATCACCTGTTGTGTATCTCAATTTGACTGTCATGTTGCCGTTTTCCTTTGTCTTTTTCCCCCATGATTCATGGCATTTCCTTAAGATGACACCGGAACAAAGTTCCTCAGCGCACTATGAATCGACTCGAATTTCTCTCTGTGGGACAATTTCTTTTTTTTTGTTTTTTTTCTTTTCCGTTATTTTTTTTTCTTTAGCTGGAAAAATAAAACATTAGCAAAGCAAAAAACAAAACAAAAAACAAAAAAACAAACAAACCCAAAACATGTGTAAGGTAATGGATGGTTATATTGTGTGTATATTCTCATTGCGCTTATAGAAAGTCTTATCGCTGGTAGCATCGGAGGTGAACAACTGTCAAGGTTTCTTCTGCTGGCTGCCTAGAGGACAGGACCCACAGGTCGAGAGCGCGTGCCCCAAGAACTGAAGTGAGAGGTCATAAGTTGTTTTTTTCATTGATTGATTGATATATGATGCGTTTCTTTATTGATTGGTTGAGTAGGGAAAAAAGCAAAAAACAAAAAAAAAAAACAAAACAAAACAAAAAACTAACGAACCCAGAAAAGGCAAAAAAAAACCCCCAAAAAACATTCCGTCGACAATTTTTATCTAAAATATATCACTGCGATCAATTAATATTCACTGTTGCGCCAGTCTTCCAAGCGGGAGCAGCTTCACTTAGTTGTGAATAATAATAATAATAATAATAATAATAATAATAATAATAATAAGTGGGGCAACATTTACATTGGACAATGTGCAAACACTATGGAAAATCTGTAAACAAACACTAGTATGAACATCACCCAGCACCGGTTACAGGAATAGATGTTACCATTCTATGGGATTACACCATCTACACAGACAGAAAAATTGAAGCAAACAGGCCGGACATTATTGTTAAAAACCAGAAAGAAAAAACGTGGAAATTGAAATAGAAAAAATGTGGAAATTGAAAACAAGAGTTGTACCAGTGATAGAAGGTGCACTTGGAATGATAAAAAATGGAACAAAACAACACATTGAAAGAATCCCTGGAATCCCCAGCTTATTATGTACAGCCCACACACTAAGGAGAACTTTGTCTATGTAACGCTAGGGATGATGGGGAAGATAGAAAAAATATGGAAAATAAGCCATAGCAACACACCACGACCTGCCTTAGGTCTTCCAGCAGACTTGGTTGGTAGTGCGACCATAGCAGAAATTGAAATATGATGAAAAATGACATAATAATATAATATCAGGTTTTCAAAATGAATAGCATAGCAAACATTGACAGAGTCGTCTAGAACTCTTAGTATTTGGTGTTTATATGACATATATTCTTGTAAAAATAGGGGGGGATTTTCAGTGGTCAGGGATAAATAAAAATACTTTGTGTCTCTTATTTTCAATATGTCCATCATTGTTGTCATATCTTGGCAGGCGCGGCAACCAAACGGGCAACAAGATTCCCACCCTTTTACAGTTAGATCAATCAAATGCGGGCGACAATTATACTCCAGCAACTTCTTTTCTCGCGCTTCCCGCCTGTGGAACTCCCTTTCATATATTTGCTTTCCTGGCGGATACAACATATAGAAATTTAAATGCAAAGTCAACTCCTATCTCTTATCCAATTAATTCCTTCTCTTGCCCTTTCTCTTTCATCCCCGTAGCTAATTCGTCTCTGTCTTCCTTCTCCTCCTCCTTAAAACTTGAACTCTCTTATGTAGGCCCCTGCATATCAGTGGCAGTACAGCCTTGCTTGGGTGGAAATGCTTTAAAAAATTCTCCAAGCAACCCTTTGATCATTATATAGAAGTTTCAAGAGTCTTTCTTTTTCTAAGCATAAATGTCTTTTGGTTTCCATTTTCATTAAAAAAATTCGTTTAATTACATGTTCAAGGTGGAAATGAATAGTCAACTGTATAATGCAACAACCAATAATACAGGGGTTCCCAATCCTTTTGCTCTTCTGTGCCTATTCCAGCGTACCCCTTAAAGTTGAGAATGAAAAAGAAAGACAATGAACTTGAGATTTTGATATTTTACGTTGAAGTTTTTTTGAATAGAGTCAATTACTCATAAAATCAGTGAATTAAATGCAGTCAATTTATAGATATTTTGATTCTTCATACATGTTTTTTCAATTATCTATAATGATCATTACTAAGTAAAAGTCCACAAAAATATTAAAAACTATGTACCAATAACCAAGACTAAGAAATACTAATGATATGGCTGGGCTTGTTTATTTTGCAACATTTTCTTTTTATTCAACGGGAAACATTAGGTCTGGAACGGGTACAGATTACAGCAGAGGGATTCATTACCACTCTTGATATAACTTAATTAAAAGCTTTGCTTACTAAAATGTGGAAACTGAAAAAAAAATGTACGTTGTTCCATCTGGATGGAGATTACATTATGTACTGTACAGTAGTGGTTACTCTCTCGGAGTCAATGTACCCACTGAAGACTAGGCCGAAATTATGGAGAACCCAGTGAGGATAGAACTCACTACTTAGTCGTAAATGAGATAGCAACAAAAGTTTTCTCCCCATTACACCACCTCTTCAAATACTAGTATTATAAATCTATTACAACTTCAAAGGCAGACAAATTGATCGGCAGCCTCTACCGCTGTAGAAAGTATCTAACTCCTCATGTTATCCTGTACTTTAAGAGTAAGATCAAACTGAAAATGGAGTAGTGTTGTTATATATCAGTGGGAGCTTACTGGTACTCACTTTCTAGTATTGACAGAGTTCAATAATGTTCCCAAGTCCTTGTTAGGGGAAAATTATTTTCCACCCTCGAACCTTTGTCTCACAGGCGGAATATGGCGTGCCTCTCACTGTTCTACCACTACTTCCATAGAAAATGCTCTGACGAATCCCATTTCTTCGTTCCGCCAGGTATAACATTCACAGCTTGGAATACCCATGCCACTTCCATAGTAGCAAATCACCCACATTCCCCCCGTATTCCATGAGCGAAAAAAAATTTTTTTTGCTATGAAACGTCACTGAGACAGAGATAAATTCTTTCAAAATTATGAGCCACCTGTAATTAGAGTTAGGGAGCGGTAATTGAAAATTTCAACGCCACTGCTTATCACCCAGGGACAGTAAATCAAACAATTCTGAAAAGAGTTATGAGATGTTTGATATAAAGTTTTGTCTCCAAAAAAGAAGTCTCTTATTGTTCTGTCTATTTAAATCACAAAGTTAAGCTAGTATTATTAAGCATTTAACTGCATAATCTGCATTCTCATATTCGTATTCATTTTAAAATTGTTGTCTATTTGAGCAGAGTAATAAGTTCTGAGATGCCTAGATTTCATAAACTTCGATATTAATTATATTAAATAAATACTATATTAATTATATTAAATAAATACTATATTAAGTATTAAATTAAATACCTATATTAATTATATTAAAAAATCTATATTAATTATATTAAATAAATACTATATTAATTATATTAAATAAATACTATATTAATTATATTAAATAAATACTATATTAATTATATTAAATAAATACTATATTAATTATATTAAATAAATACTATATTAAGTATATTAAATGCCTGGATTCCATAAACTTCGATATTAATTATATTAAATAAATACTATATTAATTATATTAAATAAATACTATATTAATTATATTAAATAAATACTATATTAATTATATTAAATAAATACTATATTAATTATATTAAATAAATACTATATTAAGTATATTAAATGCCTGGATTCCATAAACTTCGATATTAATTATATTAAATAAATACTATATTAAGTATATTAAATGCCTGGATTCCATAAACTTCGATATTAATTATATTAAATAAATACTATATTAAATATATTAAATGCCTGGATTCCATAAAATTAACTATCAAAATTTTTAATTAACATTAATGGTTGACTAGTATGTTTTCATTTTAATTTCGCTTGATTTCTTTGCACGAGTAGTATAATTAGTAGTATAATTATAAGTAGTATAATTAGTCCTATTTCATTATCGTTTATCCGGAATTACAAAATCTGAATACCTTCCAAATCTAAAAACCTCCACAATCCGAAAACCACAAAAATTTAACATCTGAAAAACCTTCAAAATCCGAAAGATTACCAGGTGCAGATATGATTTGCCAGAAAAAGAAAATTTCAGAAATCTCACTAGGAAGGTTTGTAGGTGATTCTTTGGGGTATCTTTTTAAAAGCATTTCCCTCAAATCAAGACATGACCTCTATTGGTGCGCAGGCCGTTACATTGAAACCCCCCCCCCCCAAAAAAAAAAAACAGAAAAAGGTACAAGCTACAAGGGGTGTTGAAGAAAGGATAAGAGTTGTACTGGATTCAACGAGATAGAAGATAATAATTGAGGTTGCATTTAAACTTTTAGCGATTGTATGTGCCTTGTGGTGCAGTGGATATCGGCTCGGAACGAGAAATCGGGGAACCGAGTTCGAATTCCAGTTGAATTCACTGCATTCACTTCCGCGCAAATACCCTTAGGAAAGGTATTAATCCGTCTCTTCCTTCCAGTTATGGTTTAAATAACAGGACAGGTTTGGTTCTATAGGCTTGGCTGGCAACCAGTCTACCGCAGAAAGCAATGGCAACCTACTGCGGGATAATCTACTGCCCAGTCAGTCATGTCTCTTTCGAGACATGATCGCCCAAGCGTGTTTCACGTATGGCACTTAACTGACTGATCTATCAGGGAAGTAGGTAATCCAAGTAAGCTAGACAAAAAACGCTCTTAGATTAGAACAGGTAGATACATTAAAATATCTTAAGCCTAAAAATTGTACCTTGATGCCAGTCTGGTAGTAAGTGTAAATTAATGTGTTCGGGGCATCAGGCTTTTCTTTCTTTTTCATTTTAATTGCTTTATTTCTACTAGTAGTATTAATAGTTGTAATATTACCTGTAATATTGATTTTACTATGATTTCTTTCATCTCCATTTCAATTGCTTAATTTACATAAGTAGTAGTAATATTATCTATCATTTTGATTAGGTGAAGAAATGTCAACAATTCTTCATTTGTGACTAGGATTTATTTAATCTTCATTTCAGTTGATCATTTTTCACTAATAGTATAAATAGTAGTATCATTACCTGGACTTTTGATTAGATGGAGCATTGTGAAATATCATTCATTTCTTTCTTTCGCATTTCAATTGCTTTATTTCCATAAGTAATATTATGTTTAATTTTTAAAATGTTCAAAATTCGATATTCAGTTCGATATAGTATGAAGTGTTATCAGGATTGTCGGAGCAGCTGCGATGTACAGTACCGGCCATAATTATTAGGCCATCCCAGTTCTTCAATATGGCAGTGAATGCTGGACAATATCATCAAAAATGAAGGAAAAATTTGAAGCAACTGAAATGTGGTTCTACAGATGGATGATGCGGATATCATGGACCGAGCATGTGAGCAATGATGGGGTTTTGAATAGGATGGAAACGGTAAGAAAATTAATATTGAACATCAGGAAGAGACAACTGAAGTTCCTGGGACATCCAACCTGATACTAACAGGCCAGATAGAGGGAAAGAGAGACAGAGGAAGGCAGCGGATAACATATTTGAGGGGCCTGAGCATGTGGATGATAGAACGAAGGTTGCGATATATTACAGAAGAAAGCGTGCTAAAAGTCACCAGACGTGGAAAGCCATGATCGCCGACGTCCTGAAAGCACAAGGCACATAGTAGAAGAAGTTCGTATATTGCATTTATAAAATGGGGTGGCTTGTAAATAAAACACAAACTTAAACACGATATTTCCCTTTATATTTCATAACATATCTTATACACACACTGAAGATCGTATCACATGTGGCGGGTCCTGGTGAACTGAATCCAGCAGCAAGGCCTCTTATTCGGAGGTTGTTGTTCCCAGGTCAACCCTGATCCGGAGTGGTAGCATCTGTTAAGGTCCCAGCTATGGGCAAATAGTTAACCCCAAAACTTGGGTCATAACAGTTGCCATTATTATTAATTTTTTTACTAGGATTTCCTTTCTTTTTTTTCCAGTTGCTTTATTTCCGCTAGTAGTATTAGAGATAGTAATATTATGTTTAATTTTTAAAATGTTTAAATGTGTATATACAATTTGATATTGCATGAAGAGTTAGCCGGATTGACAGACATCTGCAGAAAGTTGAACGACATGTGGAAGTTGTGAGCTTTGTGCATATTCTTAGATAACGCTACCTGTTCAAGGCGAAGAAAAAAACAAAATCCATCAGTCTAAAATGTAAATGAAATGCGGTCGGAAGAGAAAAACAACGCTATGAGACGAAGTATACGTAATCATAGAGAGGGTGAAAGATCTTAGAGAACATTATTCGTTTTGTTTCAATTAATTTGCACAAGGTTGTACGTATAAAAGAGACAAAGTTTTCTTCCTCCTGGCTTAGTTGTCTTCTGTTTCTACGTCTTTTCCCTCATCTTCTTCATGTTTTTCTACTCTCTTTCTTTGTTACCTTTCTTTTTTTCTTTTTTCTTTTTTTTTCTTTCCTCTTCATCTCCTTTCTAATTCGTTTCCTGTATTTTACTTCCTTTCTTCATTCATTCTTTATGTCATTTCTTCCTTCCTTCCTTTCATTTTTTCTTTTAATGTTTTCTTCTTTTCTCTTTTAAACTTTTCTAATTTCCTTCCTTCCTTCCTTCCTTCCTTTTTTCTTTCCTTTTATTCTTTCTTTCTTTCACTTTCTACTTTTGTTTTTCTCTATTCTTCTTTTCTCTTCCTCTCTATTCTTTCCCCACTTCCGAAGTGATCACCTATTTTCCTTCCTTCCTTCCTTCCTTTTTTTTTCTTACTTTCACTTTCTTTTTTAATGTTCTCTTTATCCAAGTAGACATATATGCTGACGACAGTACGTTTTACTCTCGCTTCGATAAAAAATCTGCCGAGGCTGACAAAGCAAACCTCGCTGCCGAGCTTGAATAGGACCACCAACCTGTGGCGGACTGGGGTAAGCTTGTGAATTTTAATGCTTCCTAAACGAAACTGCTATCTATTAATCATCACAGACAATCTCTCCTACAAAACTATTAGCATGGATCAGGCTAGTCTCCCTGAAATCAAAACACTGCGCCTCCTCAGGTTAACTCTCTCAACAGACCTCAAGTAGAATGACTATATAGAATCCATAGTTAAATCTGCTGCTAAGAAAGTCGGTTCTCTGTGTCGAGCCAGGAAGTTTTTTTTCCGTTTGAAATAATCCTGCAAATATGTAAATCTACTATCCACCCTTGCATTGAATACTACTGCCATATCTGGTCGGGTGCTCCTGCTATCCACCAACGGATTTTGTCAAGGACCAATGTGATCAATCCCGACTTAGCAGCTCAGATGCAGTCACATTCTCACAGGCGCAACGTGGCTTCCCTGTGTCTCTTCTACAAATACTTTCACGGCTCAGATGAACTTAGCTCACTAGTGCTCCCTATATATGAATTTCCTCGGGCCACAAGATTAGCAACTAGATTCCACTCTTTTACTGTGAAACCGAGAATTATAAACGCAAATTCTACTCCATCAGCTTCTTTCCTCGCACTCCCCTCCCGTGGAATTCCCTTCCGTTTACTTGCTTCCCTAGCAGCTACAATCTCCAAGAATTTAAATTTAAAGTCAATAGCCATCTCTTATCTCACAAACCTGCATCCTTTCTCTCATATTTCTTACTCCGACCACTCCACTCTCATCAGTATTCTCATCTTTCTCTTACCCACTTCCTGACACCCTCTATAACCTGTCACTCTTTCTCATAACTTTCCTCCTATGTAACCTCCTGCACAACAATGGTAGTAAAATGCCTTGCTTGGGGCGATATGATTATAAAAAAGATCTCTCTTCTTTTTCTTTTCCTGGTTTGTCTTCTAGAAGGAAGGGGAGATTTGTCTGATAGACATGAGAAGATCACTTGCAATGCCCACTTTATTTTTTTTATTCTTTGTTTCTCTTTTCTTCACTACTCGTCTTCTTCAAGTAGTTATCATTTGCCTATCTTTTTCTTCATACACTATAAACCTCTCGCCATTACTTTTTTTCTTGTTCATTTAATTCATTTCCTCAGTTTTCTCTTTTGACGAAATTTGATAGCGTCCTTCAGCGCCATCTTGTCATTTTCTGATATGTCTTCTATGATTAATACACACACATGCACACACACACATACACACACATATAAATATTTTATTATAAGTTATAGTTTAGAACATGTACAATTAATAATTTACTACAAAAGTGTACATTGTGTTTCGACATCGAAAAACAGGGCCATCATTATTAACTGCCTGATGAGATATTGTTTTTTCGATGTCGAAACAAAATGTTCTACTTTTGTAGTAAATTATAATTCGTACATCTTCTAAACTATAACGTTTAATAAGTATTAATTGCTTGATTTCTATATTGAGCACTGTTTTAAATTAATGTTTTGAACGTTGTTAATACTTTCTTCGTTTTTTATTCATTTGGATACATATATATATATATAGTCATCCGCAGACAGATCTGTTTCACCGTATCACAGCTCATCAGTACAGTTAGACATCCGATTGCTTTTATCCAGGTTTGAAATCCGACCGAATTGGCAATTCTACCTTTTAGCTATGGGTGTTCGGTAGAAGGAGGTAGACTTTTAGCATGTGATAAACCATGTAAACATACGCCAGTAGTTAGAATGTTCAAATTCATTACTGAGCTGCTCAGTTAAGTGGGAAACTTCACCACATTAATCATATATATATATATATATATATATATTACGCTCTCACACCCTGATTGAGCACTCTAGAAGAAAGGTTGACTTTGAAAAACAGTAGCCACTCTAGCGTGTACGCATCGCTCATTTCAGTAAAAATGAATTTGAGCACTCTAGCTATTGGGCGCGTAATATGATATGCGCTAAAAGGGGTAGAGTCGCCGACTGACTCCAAATCGGTCGGGTTTCGAGCCTGGTTTGTGTAGCAATCGGAGTCTTACCGTACTGATGAGCTGTGATACAGCGAAACAGATCTGTCTGCGGATGACAGTATATATGTATATATATTGTGTATTTAGGCAGCATTTTTTCATTAATGCATGTTTTATTAAATAATATAGACATGTTTTGTCTATTTATTTTATGTAAAATGTTTTTCATATTCTCTGGTAAGCTTAATAGCATTATCATTAAACGAAGAAAGAAAATTAAAATATTGATACATAATTTTAATAATTCAATGTCATTATCGTTTGTCCGTGGTTATAATATATAATGTTATTTGACATCTTTGAAAATGGCTGCATTCTGTTGAGGTCTAATAAAAACTTCATGAATTATCTAATTATTTCAATTTCAGTTTATATCGTTGATTGAACCAGGTTATAAAGCTTCGGAGTAAGCGACTTGGTTTGAGTATTCGTGGCTCTTGGAGGTGCATTCCTATGGTTAAAGGAGCTTGGATGAGTTCCTCCTATGAATAAGTGAATAGGTGGCTCTATATCAAGTTTAATTAGTTACCTTTTCGTTACTGGGGCCCGTGTTACAGTTGGTATGACATCTGCTTAACAACACAACTGTCTGCGTTTCAATTCCTGTAGTGGATGCGCACTGTGGATGAGTCCCAAATATAGGACGAAACGGCCGTTCAGTGCTTTCTGCATTTCTTTTGAGGTCTAATAAAACTTGATGAATTATCTAATTATTTCAAATCCTCCTAAAATTTCTGTTTATATCGCTCTAAATATATATGTATATAAATACATATAGAGTAAATATAAGAAAATTTAAGGCAGACACGTTATTTCATGGTAAATTGGAAGTATGGCCTATTTCAGGCGAACCATCATCAGCTTCCGTCTTTATTGTACAGAAGATTTTACACTAATCTTTCTATGTCTGGTTTCTTAATTCGTGTAAAATCTTCAATGCAATAAAGACGGAAAAAAGTGTTCAATACAATTATATTGTAGAACTTTTGAATATTCTTCAGTTTTAAATGAGTTATTACGCAACCTAGATTTCTACTATGTTGTGTCTTCAGGCGATTTGCAATAATAATTTGCAATAATAATTCGCAATGTCATTGCAAATCACCTGAAGACACCCCAAAGTAGAAATCTAGGTCGCGTAATAACTCGTTTAAAAATGAAATATATATGTGTGTGTGTGTGTATTTGGGTTCATTTCTTATTATTATGAACAATATTTTTAAGAGACGCATAAAATGAAGACTCTGATCTCATTTATATGTGCTTCCATGCATGGCCGTATCTGACTACCGGGTACACCGGGCACGGGTCCGGGCCGATCCATGCAATCATAGTGAAAATCCGGGCAAGGAAAAATGTCTTCGTCAGAAATCAAACTAAATAATTCACAAAGAAAGAAAGACAGAAAGAAAGAAAGAAAGAAAGAAAGAAAGAAAGGAAAACGAAGAAAACATCCGAATGAACGCAGTAAAAATCTGTTTATTAATTTTGAGAGAAAAGACTGGTTATACTCAGAAAGTCCGAACCCGATTTCCTGCTTTCGTTCACGTTCAGTGCCTAATTTCCATTGGAATAGCCGAAAAAATCCGCAAAAATCATAGTTTCTGAAAACGGATGACACTGATGACACCGTCACATTGTCAACTAAAAAATCCGGGCAATTTTCTCTGTGCCCTGTGTTTTTTAGCTTCAGCTACGGCCCTGCTTCCATGTATTACGTATCCGCAGTAGCACTTACTTTTTCACCTTGTATTGTTCTGAGGACGTTAAAACTGTACTTTCCGAAGGAATATCTAAAACGATTGATGATATTCTCACTGAATTTCCCTCAGCTACTTTCATGCCTCTGATTACTTTTATAGTCACCTCAAAGAGCGGTTGGTCCAATAGAACAAAACTGATGAAAAAGACAGACACTTCTCCATCGCCTATGAACTAAAATACTTCAGTGAAGAACTTACTCGCTTCTTTCACATATCCTACCCTGAAAAAACGTCAGACCATTCTCAAGAGAGTTTCAGACAGGATGCCAAACCAAAACAACCATGATATGACATTATATACAATTTTTCGCTTCAAGAAAGGCAGTATGAGGCTGGTTCAGATCTTGGATAGCTGAAATTCTTCTCTCAACCATCTTCAAATTTACTGTCTCCAAAACTGTTGTTCTCGTCTCAAAATAGGTTCTTTCTGGAATGGAGAAAGAAATTCTAGAAAAAAAAAGACGAACGGCCAGCCCTGGTTGATACCTAATGTGCTGCACCCATAGCTAACCGTAACTACTACTACAATATTTATCAAATAGGGCGGTGTAGTTAAATACGTGTTTCATTCATAAGTGCCCACAAAAGATTTCTAGAAAATGCAAATTGTAGCTATGCACAAGCAGTTCAGGCCAATACTGAAAGCAAACAAATTGGATTTAGGAAGTTCTGAATGATCTCTATCCAAATTCTAAATAGAGACAAAGCGTCTGTCCCTACTATTATAAATGACTTCAATATTATCTCATCCTTGTCGGATAATGCGAATCTTTAAGTTTCGATCTTTAAGTTAAATAACAAAAGTTATCCCTTTTCCCGACATAGACACAATCGCAGTAATATATTTATTACAGCTCGAGAGGTCTCATCACTCATCAAAATTCTTAGACGATATACCAGATTTAGTGAAAATATTTAACCGCTGATTAAAGGAGAAATTCTTTCTCATGTTTATGGAAGATGTCAGAACTATGCCCGATTTTCAATAACGCACGTGAGCGTTCACCAACCAGTCTCCTCAGTGTCACGAGCAAAACTTTTTGAAGTTATAATCATCAAAAAATGTGTTTATCACCTCAGCAGGAGAAACCCCTTGTGTGACAAAGAGTATCGGTTTCAATCAACCCGATCCACTGCTGATATCTAATTGCTATTACTCACATAATCAGTGAGGAACTAGACAACACCTCAAGGACGATTATCTATTTCGAAGACGTTTGACAAGGTGTGGCATAACAGAATATTGCGCAAAGCCCCTTGGGAATCACTAGATGAGTTTTCCTAATTACGAGGCTTTTCCTAACGGGTAGATCCATGACAGTAGCTGTTAACGGTTAGTCCTCTGACGCCCGAGCGATTAATACAGGCGTTTACAATGTTCGCTTCTTGATCAAACCTTCTATCTTCCTATTACTTGTGAATATGTTGATGATACAACGTTATAGATAACCAAAGATTGGTAAGTGATCTTTTGTCTGATCATTTTTTTTTTTAATCGTCTCACCCCGAGTAAGGCGGTAACGCCACTGATGTGCAGGAGGCTACGTAAGAGCGAAAAAATTGGAAAAGAGAAAGCCGGAAACCACATCCTAACCAGGAAACAAGGGATGAGCCTCTACACCTGCTCAATAGACGTGGGTGGAGTGTGAACCGAGCGATAATTTAGTCTATCTACTCCAATTGCAAAAAAATAAAAAAAAGAAAATAGTGAAAAGATTGGAAAAGAGAAAACCGGAAACCACATCCTAAACAGGGAAACAGGGGATGAGCCTCTTAACCTGTTCAATAGACGTGGGTGGAGTGTGAACCGGGCGATAGTTTAGTCTATCTACTCCAATTCTAGCTTTAATTGCTCATTGGAGAAAAAAGACGAGTCACATTCAATGTCTCTGAAATCCAACTAGTGATGCTTCATCATCGGCGAACGAACTTAAAACTATAATCTATCACGTTAAACGGATGCTTCCTCAGAGAGGCCTCATGCCTTGATCATCTATTAGGACTTAAACTCTCTTAGACCTCAAGCTAAACTCATATATACGATCTATCGCAAAATTCTGGGAAAATAGTCGGTAGCCAGTACCGCTCCTGTAAATACCTGACTCCTCTGTAATCCTTTACAAGTCAGTCAGTTAATTTCCATACGTGATACACGCTTTGGGCGATCATGACTCGAAAGAGACCTGACTGACTGGGAAGAAAAATATCCCGCCGTAGGTTGCTGTTGCTTTCTGCGGTAGACTGGTTGCCAGCCAAGACTATAGAACCCAATCTGTCTTATTATTTAACCCATAACTGAAAGAAAGAGACGGATTAATACCTTTCCCAATGGTATTTGTGAATAAGTGAATGCATGAAATTAAACCAGAATTCGAACTCTGCACTCCAATTTGTCGTCCGAGTCGATATCCACTGCACCACAACAGAAAACGGAGTAATGTTGGCATATATCGAAAGAAGCTTCCCAGATTTCACTTTTTAGTTTCGATAGGGCCTAAAAGCCCATCTGTGCCCTTGTGTGTGAGAAATTATTTTCCACGAGCCTGGCGCTCCTCTATCCCTATTATCATGGAAAGAGTTCAGACGTACTACATTCCTTAATCCTACCAGTTCTATCCTTCACGACTAAGACCCGCCATGATAAGCACATTGTAGCGAACTACCCTCATTCCCTTTGTTCTTGTTAACCGATGTGGTGATGGTTAGCAAGCTTGTCTCGTTAGGATGCTTACAATTGACTAGTAAATTCGATTCTCACTGGGTGTCCCATGCTTGTGCCACATCTAAATCGCTCTTAGAAAAACACCATTCCCTTCTGTTGTGGAGATGTGGCGAACTTCGCCACTAAGTTGAATTGACCGGCTTGGTCGGAAGTAAAACGCGGAAAACACAAGGTACGTTCAAAACAGTGTATTAGTATAACAAGAACAACATATATAAAAAGGTAAGTGTTAGTAATCAGTAAATAGAAATAAGTAAGTCCGAACGGTGTAGTTACGCTACGTATTGCCTGACTAATAGCTGCGTACTAGCTGTCGTGCTTAACTGCCATCCTGAAGGTAAATATATAGTAACAGGAAGAGTCTATTCATCGTAGGAGTGCCCCATAACACCTTCGTATTTAATTAGTGAGTTATAGAGTTATAGATCTATAGATCCCACTCGAGTAGCTTCTTCACACTCTGCTCTGTGGAATCGTTTCTCAAGAGGATGCTTCTCAGATAGCTACAATCTTAACCCGTACAAGTCTAAGGTTAACCCTTATATTCCCCACATATCCGCGTAAACTGTACCTCTTATTTTATAACCTTCTACTTTGAGTGTCACAAGGGCTTTATATAGTCAACATCATTGTAAAAAAGTTATAACATCTCACGGCTAAGATCCAGTCTGTCACACACATTCTTTACTTGATTTGATTTAAAATACGTTTCCAGACGAAGTACATACATTAATTCGACCGGTTCTAACCTTCATGGTTTAAAAACCGCCATGCCACGCACATTCTCTTCGTATTCTATGAGTGAAAATTGAAGTTCCACTCGAGTAAATGCTTTCCACTAACCGCTTCTCTATAGAACCGACTCTGAAGAGGATGCTTTCCCGATTGCTAAGTCTAGGGTTAACCTTTATATTCTCCACGTATCCGCATTGACTGTACTTCTTACGATGTAGACAACTATTTCGATGGCTTTTACAGAGTGAAAACATTGTAAAAAACAGCAGCTTCCTCCGACATCAACTAAATCTTCTTTATTGAGGATTAAAATAAAATTAAAAAAAACTAGATTGAACAGTATATTTTATCGATGTTTCATAAGAATTCAGAATTTAAATATAAAATTTCAGAGCGCAGCGATCTCGAAATCCCAAATTTCTTTGCATTCGACACGAATGAGAACGAGTTATACAATGCTTTGTTAATATACTTTTAGGAATTATTATTTTACTATTATGACTTGTTATTTAGATGACTTGTGTTGAGCGGGAACACAAAAATCGCTCGCCGTTATTATTCATATAGAAGTTAATTAAAGAAATGATTGTTAGTGCTGTGAGATATCAATCATTTTGATTTTCTTTCCTTGGCCAAAGATATTTGTAATTACATAATTTTTATTCATTCTTTCTTTCATTCTTGCTTTCTTGTTTGCTTCATTTTCACTATCGTTTCCGGCATCTATCTTTTCATGAATTCTTTCTTTCTTTCTTTCTTTCTTTCTTTCTTTCTACTCTTCTTTATCTCCTTCATTGCTTTTTTCTTTCTATGTCTCTTTCATTCTGTTACACATTTCCTGTGTCCACCCTCACAATATTTCCTTCTTAACTGTCGCCCTTCCTTCCTTCCTTCCTTCCTTCCTTCCTTCCTTCCTTCCTTCCTTCTTTCTTTCTTTCTTTCCGTAGCTTTCCTCTCACATTCTTCCTATTTTATTTTTTATTTTCCCCTCCCTGTTCTTTCTTTCTTTCTTTCTTTCTTTCTTTCTTTCTTTCTTTCTTTCTTTCTTGCATTTAACCTACACCTTTTCATCACCTCTTTCGTTCTTTGCCCGCATCTTTTTTTCATCTTACTTCTTTGCTTGCCTCATCTCTCTTGCTTCTTTCTTTCTTTCTTTCTTTCTACTGTCACCTATTCTTTTAATTCTTTTTTTCATCCGTTTCCCTTGCTTTTTTTTACCCTGCAGAACTTTCCATGCACGCAATTAATTACAGAAATTTATCAATCAAGTAATTAATTTTACCGTCTTTTGTAATTATCACCATATTGATTTCAACTAATGGACATAAAACGATTGGGCGAGAGAAAAGAAAAAAATTAGATACTGTTAAAAAAAAGGAGACGAGAACAGCCTTAAACCCCGATAGCCTTTGATTTTTTTTCCATCGCTTTCACGCCTTGTACCCTATTTAAAACTGATCCCTATTTCTAATGGGAAACGCCTTATTCACGCATTTAAACTTTCAAGGACCTCTGAATAATAGTCGTGATAGAATGTAAAATTCTTTTCCAAATACGTTAGATGGTTATATTTGATAGTAGACAAGACGGTTTTATTTCGAAATCCGGTAGTTTGGGCTTGACAACAAACTACATTCAGCAGCAAGGAGAATGGACATTTGGAGAAAAGTTGGATCGCCTTTCCGTTTCACCCTGAACCGGGGTGATAGCATCTGTTAGGATCCAAGCTATGGACAAATAGTGACGCCCACAAATAAAAATAAAATATTATGAAAGTATAAAAATACATTTTTATATAAAAAATATCAAAAATACATATTTAAAATAAAATTACCAACAATACTTGCTTATAGTATATATTTAGAGAAAGCATAAAATTGTGTTCAAAATATCTAGATTTCGGCATTAGATAACCCATAGAGGTGTTGATATACCGCTCAGTATGATCAATCAACAAACCAACCAAATAAAAGGCCTACGAATAAATATTATTAGTCTTTTATCAATATTTTTAATTTTGTTTTGTTTTATCTCTTAAATTACTTTCTTTATGTTATTTTAAATATAATGACTAAATGCTTCTCTCTCTCTCTCTTTATCTCTCTCTCTAGACACACACATAGATAGATAGATAGATAGATAGATATAATTAGGTTGCGATAAATAGATAGATAGATAGATAGATAGATATCAATAGACTGTGATAGATAGATAGATAGATAGATAGATAGATAGATAGATAGATAGATAGATAGATAATGATGTCAAACCTGTGAACAGCGAGGATAATCCTAAACAATCCAAATATAAAATATTAAGAGATAGATCTATATAAAGAGCTCAGTGAATGTTATCCAGAGCAATATGATATCTATAAAAGGAAGCTCAACACATCATCTAAAGAGGTTATAAAATATAATCCATTCGCCAATATAGTAGCATATTTAGATTTTTTAAAATCATTTCATCCTAAGCAAGGTGGTACCGCCACTGATGTGCAGGGGGCTAAGAAAGTTAAAGACAAAGACGGACCACCTACAGTGGGCGAAAGAGAAAGAGCAAGAGAAGGATGTGAACACAGGAGTGAAGACAGCTACGAAGGTAGAGAGAAAGAAAAAGAACAAGATACACGGGATGAGGTGGAAAGGGCTAGAGTTAAGTGGATAGGAGATGGGAATTGACTTTGCATTTAAAATCCTAGATGCTGTAGCCGTCAGAAAAGCAAGTATATGGAAGGGAGTTCCATAGGCGGAAAGCGCGAGAAAAGAATCTGTGTAGTAGAATCGTCGCCTGCATTTGGTTTATCTAACTGTAAAAAGGTAAAACATTGTTGCCAGTCTGGTTGCCCAAATAAATTCTTATGGTGGGGGCACCAGTGGGACTTAAGTTCGTTAGAGCCGAGCCATGAAAATGTTTATAGAAGATACAGAAGGAACCATATATTGCCGATGAGAAAGTGGCTGGAGTCGACTTGCCAGGTCGGGATCAATCACATTACAGATTCTTCTTTGGTGGCCCCTCGAGAACACTGAGATGAACAGCAGGGGCGTCTGAATGCAGTCGAGGCATTAAAAAAGCTTATCAGAATTGTTGCCAAAGAAATATTTTTAGAAAAGACAGAAGAAATCCACGTCATGTCCGTGAGAATGTTACTGATGCCAGCTCAGAGGTGAATTATATTGCAGACGCTTCTTTGAATTTTATCAAGAACCTTGAGATATATAGTAAGTAGTACCAGAACAGCGTTGTGGTACAGTGGATATCGGCTCGGAACAAGAGGCCGGGGAGTCGAGTTCAAACTTCAGTTGAATCCATTGTATTCACTTACGCGCAAATACCCTTGGGAAAGGTATTAATCCGTCTCTTCCTTCCAGTTATGGGTTAAATAGCAGGACAGATTGGGTTCTTTAGCCTTGGTCGGCAACCAGTCTACCGCAGAAAGCAATGGCAACCTACTGCGGGATAATCTTCTGCCCAGTCAGTCATGTCTCTTTCGAGACATGATCGCCCAAGCGTGTTTCACGTATGGCACTTAACTGACTGACCAGAACAGATATGGCCGCAGTGTGACACGGATTATATTTAGAAAAGTCAGATTAGACCAAAAAGCGAGAATAGGTGCCATCTCTGACCTGTACCTGCACAATCACTATCCATCATTGACAGTGTTCAAAATGATTTACCTGATTGATTGCTTATTCTTCACCTGGCACCGTCTTTTTCGTACACTGAACATTCCTAAGTTATCGCCACTACCATGGAAACTGTTTTGATGTTCTACAATTTTTAGTGCTAACATTTCGAATAATTACAGCTCAGAGCCAACCTTGCTCCGTCCACAACTGAATTTCCTACGTACTCCATTAGTACGAAATTTGTTCCACATCGTCAGCTTATCCTAAAAACCGCTACCTTGTGGACCAGCTATTGTAAAGTTGAATATTATAGATGTCGATACTCAAGTAAGTATTCATACAAGATAAATATGGCGACCATCCTCACTCTTGTACTGGAGTAACTATTTATAGGATCTATTCTTTACGAGGTTGAAATACAACAACTCTGATTACAGTTTCATTTTTATGCCCTTCAGAATTAGCTGTGACAATATATCTGTAGTTGCAATGCATTTTTCAAAGATTAATGTCGATAAACTGACGATGTTACTTTATCATTTGAACAGATTGTTTCTTCTTCAGGAATGGGTTTTTATCTATCTATCTATCTATCTATCTATCTATCTATCTATCTATCTATCTATCTATCTATCTCAGCCTGTTCATATCTATCTATCTATCTATCTATCTATCTATCTATCTATCTCAGCCTGTTCATATCTATCTATCTATCTATCTATCTATCTATCTATCTATCTATCTTATTCTTTTCCTATCTCTTTCATTTTGTTCATATCTATCTATCTATCTATCTATCTATCTATCTATCTATCTATCTATCTATCTATCTCAGCCTGTTCATATCTATCTATCTATCTATCTATCTATCTATCTATCTATACATATATATATATATATATATATATATATATATATATATATATAATTATTAGGCCACCTCAGTTTTTAAAAAAGAATTATGTATTTAATACTATTATTGCATTTATAGCCAAGTCAATAATTCTCACTGAAAATAGAATGGTCTTTCTTAATACAGCGGAATAATATGTGTATAAAATGAACTGTTCTGGTGTCTCTTCTTTTTATTGGCTGGCCCAAGCAAAAGACTTCATGTAAAATATTGCAAAATAATAATAACAAAATAACTATTTCCACTTGACAATAAACACTATAAATAGTATAAAATACATATCTTTTTAAAACTGAAATTGCCTAATAATTATGGCCGGTAGTGTATACATATAAAACTTTCTACACACACAATGGCCTTTTTCTTGTTTAGGATCGGGTTGCAGCTGTTTTATATCATAGAGGTCGATACTCATGTACGTATTCACACAATATAAATACGGCAACCATCCTCATTCTTGTACAAGGGTGACTATCTATAGGATCCATTCTTCACAGATTAAAATTAGCCTGCCAATACAACAACCCTGATTACAGCTTTGTTTTTATGACCGTCAGAATTCGCTGTGACGATATATCCGTAACTGCAATGTCGAAAATTGATATGTTTCTTTGTCTTTCGAACAAGAGTAGATCTCATGCAGTTTTTCCTGTTTAGAATTGTATTTCCGGTTCCTTGTAAAATCTTCGAATTCTATTTCACTCCCAATATCCTCTTGCGTCTTAGTGGCATTATAGCCTTGGTTGAGATGAAATGAGAAAAAAGCAGTCTTTTAGACCATGTAACAAAAAGATGTGTTGTGGTAGATATCCACTTATCGGGAAGCCGAGTTCGAATTTTAGTTGAATTCCTAGGGTTCACTTACGCACAACTACCCTCCAGTTATGGGTTAAATAACAGGATAGATTGGATTCTATAGTCTTGGCTGGCAACCAGTATACTGCAGAAAGCAGCCTACTGCGGGGGTAATATTCTGCCTAGCCAGTCGTGTCTCTTTCGAGACATGATCGCCTAAGCGTGTATCACGTATGGCACTTAACTGACTGAAAGAAAAGATAATATTTCTGTCTTTGTTGAGGAAGGTATTCTCTGGTAAAAACTTACTTGCATTGGAGATATGTAAAAAAAAACAAAAACAAAAAACACTTATTCCAGAATCAAACGATGACAGGGAAAGCTGAAGAAAGCGAGCCATAAACAAAAGCCAGAATAAAAACAAGAAAATTACAGAGAACCAGAATGGTCACCAACGTTCTAACCTTGTCGGACACAGACAGGGCTATGCCACACCTCGCCTTTGTGGAGAGGCTCGCGTAAATATTGAACGCTGGAGAACTACCTCGCTGCTAGATCATTTTACTCTGTCGGTGTACAAAACTGTGTCTTGGGAGTAGATAAGTACCTCTATCTCTTGCTTTCATCTTTTCTTGTTTTCTTTTCAAGATTGGGTTTCTGGTTACTTTTAAAGTCTTCTACTTCTTCTATGTGCCCTGTCCCTTCAGGACGCTGGCGATCATGGTACTCTACGTCTCCCTATCCCTTGTGGCACTTAGTATGTTTGCTCCTGTTACACCTCGCAACCCAGTGTTCCGTCATCCACCTGATCAGGCCCTGCAAATATATTATCCGCTGCCTTCCTCTGTCTCTTTTTCCTTCTATCTGGCCAGTCAGTATCAGGTTCTTTAAGCTCTCCTTCCTTATTGCATGTCCCAGAAACTTCAGTTGTCTCTTCCTGATGCTCAGTATTAATTTCCTCTTTGTTGCCATTCTTTCCAACACCTCATCGTTGCTTGCATGCTCAGTCCACGATATCCGCAGTATCCTTCTGTAGAACCACATTTCCGCTGCTTCAAGTTTAGTCCTCATTTTCGATGATATTGTCCAGCATTCACTGCCGTCTTGATGAACTGACATCACATAGCAATCCAGCACTCTCTTTGTTTCTAGTGAAATTTTCCTGTGTGTTAGTACTTTACTCAGCTTCTGGAATGCGTTCTTTGCCATGCTAATTCACTTTTGGATCTGTGTCGCACTTTCCATCTCCTGTTAGAACACTTCCTAGGTATTTAAATTTTTGTACTTGTTTGATTCTGGTATCCCCCGCCTGTATTTGGCATTTTGGGTTGCACCTTTCGCTGATAACTATGCATTCAGTTTTCTTAAAATTTTATTTGTAGTTCTTTTTTGTCACTTTCCACCGCTACCTTCTGTATGAGGTCTTGTAGTTTCCTTTCCGTGTCTGCAGTCAGCACCGTATCATCTGCATACCTTATGTTGTTCAAGTTGTGACCTCCAATAACAAATCCTGGCGTGTCATCTAGGGTCCTACTGGCAGAAAACGGCCTGCATACGGACAGGTAACGATTTCAGCAGATTTACAAAGATAGAAAGAGGCGTAAGACAAGGATGTGTCTTTTCACCGGATCTGTTCAACTTTAAAGTCTACTTCAACTCAATAAACTGTCTAAATTCTGAAATTGTATTTATTTTTACTTATTTATTATTCCTCAATGTGATTACCTAAATTCGCCTATTGTACTCTTCACAACGTCTAACGGTTTTGTAAAGTTTTTGTTTTCGTTGTTTCCTGTTTAGAATTGAGTTTCCCGGTTATTTTTTAAGTTTAATTTAACTTCACATTTCTACCGTCTACATCTAAATTCAGAAATTTTATTAACCATTCTTTCTCAATAGTAGTAGATAAGTGCGTCTGTTGTCCAGTTCTAGTCCCCCCAAGTCTTTTGAACAGTAGTAGTGGTTTATCTGTTTTTTGCTGCTTTTGATTGGGTTTCCCCGTTCCAGTTAAAGTCTATTCCTACTCTATACTTCTGATGTTTGTGCCTATAATTGTGGGATTTTATTTACTAGTTATATTTTTACAACGGGAGTAGATAGGTTTTGAACAGGAGTAGTGTTTTAACCCTTTATTCATGTTTAGGATAAGTTTTCTGATTCCTTCTAAAGTTTTCACGTTCCCTTTCACTCCCAGAAGCACGTTGCGTCTTAGGGATATTATTACCTTGCTTGGGAGACGAAATAATTGTGGCTTTCGTTTCTTTTTGGTAAGGATCATGTTTGAAGTATTTGATCTTGGTCGACAATTTCAACAAGAAGAAGTAATTGAGATGAGATAAGAAGAAGAAGAAGAAGAAGAAGAAGAAGATGACGACCTTGGAAGAGGAGGTATGAAGATGAAAAAGAAAAAAATTAACCAAAGGAGTGAAGAAGACGAAGAAGAAGAAAAAGACATTGGAAGAAGATGGCTTTCAAAGAAGATGTAGAGGCGATGAAGTAGAAAGAAAAATACTTAAAGTGAAGAAGAAGAAGAAGAAGAAGAAAAGATGGGAAGAATGAAGAGGAGGAGGAAGATAACTTTACAAGGGAAGGTGGAAAAGATGAAAAAAATAATTAAAGAAGTGAAGAAGAAGGAGTAGAAGAAGAAGAAGGAGATAAAAAAGAAACAAAATTAATTAAATAATAATAAGAAGAAGATGAAGAGATGGAGGAACAAGAGGAAGAGGTAGAAAATGACTTTCCAAGAGAAGGTGGTAGAGATGAAAAGGAAAAAAAAATAAATAAGGGAGTGAGGAAGAAGAAGACAAAGAAGAAGTAGAGGAGGAAAATAAGGATGAAGAGGTCTTTTTAAAGAGGAAGGGGAGGAGATAAAAAAGGAAAAGTGAAGAAGAAGAGGTGGAGCGGGAGGAGGAGGAAGGAGATAAATTTCCAAGAGGAGATGAAGGAGATGAAAAAGAAAGAAAAATAATTAAAGGATTGAAGAAGAAGAAGAAGAGGATGAGGATGAGGAGGATGAGGATGAAGAGGTCATTTTAAAGAGGAGGTGGAATAGATGAAAAAGGCAGAAAAATAAATAATTAAGGGAGTGAGGAAGATGAAGAAGAAGAAGAAGAGGAGATGGAGAATGATGATGATGATGATGATGAAGAGGGTTTTTTACAAAGGAGGTGGAGGAGATATAAAAGAAAGAAAAATAGTGAAGAAGAAGAAGAGGTGGAGCAGGAGGAGGGGGAAGGAGTTAATTTTCCAAGAGAAGATGGAGGAGATAAAAAAGAAAGAAAAATAATTAAAGGAATTAGAGAAGAAGAGGAAGAAGAAGAAGAAGAGGAGGAGGAGGAGAAAAGGGGAGGAGAAGAAGGAGGAACGAGCTGATTTTTCAAGAGGAGGTGAAAGAGATGAGAAATAAGAAAAATAATTATAGGAGTGAAGAAGAAAAAATAACTTAGGGCATGAGAAGAAGAAGAAGAAGAAGAAGAAGAAGAAGAAGAAGAAGAAGAAGAAGAAGAAGAAGAAGAAGAAGAAGGCTTTCCAATAAGTGTTGGGGGTGTTGAAAAGGAAAAAATAATTAAAGGGTTAAAAAAGAAAACAGGTAGAAGAAGATGTGTAGGTAGAAGTGATTAAAAAAAAAGAAAAGATAAAGTAGGAGAGAGCAAAGAAAGAGGAGGAGGAGGTGTAGCAGGAGAAAGAGAATAAAGAGATAAAAATTGATATAAAAAGGAAAGTACAAATAAAAAAGACGAACTTCTCATAAAAATAAGTTCAGAGTCACGAACAAAAGTTAAGAAGTTATTGATCCATGAATTTTGTTGTTGGGATCATGTGCTGTCAAGGAATAAATGAAAGTTAAAATCGATGATGGGTGGCGATATGACATGGGCGATTCGGTTACAGAGGTCTGCCATTGAACTATGACCTTAAGTGACCCGGAAGAGTAGTTAGAGATATACGATCCAACCGCTTCAGCGAAAACCCAAAATAGCTTGCATATTCACTCTTTCATTAATCTCCACCCCCTTCTCACTCTCTTACTGACGCATACAAATACAGACACACCCATTTACAGATAATGATTTGGTAATCAAAGCTTCGATGTGGCTGAAGGACGAAGTATGTATGGTGCAACTTGTGAGGATCCAACACAGTATTCAGTCGTAATTGATATAACAAGACGTTTGCAAACCCATCCGCACGCACACACACACACACACACACACACACACACACACACACACACACACACACACACACACACACACACACACACACACACACACACACACACACACACACACACACACACACACACACACACACACACACACACACACACACACACACACACACACACACACACACACACACACACACACACACACACACACACACACACACACACACACACACACACACACACACACACACACACACACACACACACACACACACACACACACACACACACAAACACACACACACACACACACACACACACACACACACACACACACACACACACACACACACACACACACACACACACACACACAAACACACACAAACACACACACACACACACACACACACACACACACACATATATATATTCCCCAACAAAACGAACTGTTGAATGAAAGAACAGAAATTATGACTAAGTGTAACCATACTAAGAAATACCTCTTAGGTTCATACAACAATGGATGAAAACGACATATTTCGTTTTAATTTTAAGAATTGCGCTTTTTTTAAAAATTGCGTGTTGAAAATGTGTGTGTTTGTGTCTCTAAATGAAAAACGAAGAATAAAATTGCAAGTTTAAAGAGTCAGTCAGTTAAGTGCCATACGTGATACACGCTTGGACGATCATGTCTCAAAAGAGACAGGACTAACTGGGCAGAAGATTATCTCGCAGTAAGTTGCCATTATTTTCTGCGGTAGACTGGTTGCTGACGAAGGATACAGAACCCAGTCTGTCCTGTTATTTAACCCATAACTGGAGGGAAGAGACGGATTAATACCTTTCCCAGTGGTATTTGCACGTAAATGAATGCAAGGAATTTAACTGGAATTCGAACTCGGCTCCCTGATTTCTCGTTCTGAACCGATATTCACTGCAACACAACGCACAACCTAATTTAAACAGTGCTTAGTATAAAAATAGAGCAATGAATATTTATTATTGATTATTACGTTAGAAAGTGTGAAAAACTACTACAAAATTGTACATTTGTTTCGACATTGAAAGAACAATGTCTCATAAGTTTATCAATGATGATAATAAACGCTTTTCATTGAGAATTTTTATTTTATTTTATGAAAACAACACTTCTCTTGAATTAAAAAGAAGGAAAAAAAGAGAAGAAAATAAGATGAGAAATCAAGAAAACAAAAGAAATAGGAAAAGGAAATATACAGAACAAATAGAAATTGAAAAGAACAATAAGTGAGAAAATGTTGAGAAGGGAAGAGTCAATGAAAACAGCTAAAGGCGGAGAGTTCAAAATAAGAACGGAAATGGGTTGCAGACAGTTCGTAACTTAGTTACAATGTTGCAACTCAGATCTTTTGGCATTAACAAAAAGTTAATTTTAATTATTTGTTTTTTTTATTTTTATTCTAATTTATAATATTTGGTTAAATGAATGTTTGTTGGTTGGTTGTTTTGTGGCAAATCAACCTCGGCGGGTCATTTATTGCCAATTAAATTTTATTTATTTATTGCTGGTAATACATTTTTCTTTTAACAATTTATTATTGTTTTATATAAGTTTTTGTCTAGTATTACTTTGTCCCCAAGTCCTACGCTGTTATTTAACCCATAACTGGAGGGAAGGGACGGGTTAGTACCTTTCCTAAGGGTACCAGTGCTTAAGTGAATGCAGGGTATTCTACTGGAATTCGAACTCGGCTCACCGATTTCTCTTTCCGAGCCGATATCCATTGCACCACAACGCACATCTGTAACTAAACGCTTACAGCACCTGGTATTCCCAAGCGGTCTCCGATCTAAGTACTGACTAGGCTCAACTTCGGTGATCGAGCGAGAACCGGTGTATTCAACGTGATATGGCCGTAAGCTTAAATGAATGTACATTTTTGTATTCCTTCTTTAAATATCCTTTAATTTACGTTCTGTGAATGATATTTTTATTTGTGCATGGGTTTTTGTTCTGTATGCACTTATGTTAAAAAGTGTAACACAATCTTTATTCAGTTTTTAACTCAAAACAAGCTTCAAGAGGAATAGACTCAGCCAGACTATCTTGCTCTAGGGTTTCTCAACTTTACCATTACTGGATGTCCACACAGTTAAGTGCAACATGCAATTCACGCTTCGAAAGAGACATGACTAAAGATTTTCCCCCAGTAGGTTGACATTGCGGTAGACTGGTTGCCAAGGTTACATAACCAAAGATTAATACTTTTTCCAAGGGTATTTTGCGCGCAAGTGAATGCAGCGAATTGAAATGGAATTCGAACTCGGTCAGCCGATTTCTCGTTCCGAGCCAATATCCACTGCACCACAATACACATCTGCACGCACGAAAAAAATAGAAAGTTGTGTACCCACGCTAATATTTTAGTTGTCCAGAGAGTAATTTTACTTCGGAATGGTTATTACAGCTGATAACAGGAATTTCTACAATAATCCGCGGTACACCCATTCACAGTCAAGTTAGCCAAATGCAGACGACAATTCTACTCCTGCAGCTTCCTCTCTCTCACTTCCCGCCTGTGGAACTCACTCCCGTATTCTTGCTTTCCTGACGGCTACAACCTCCAGAAATTTAAATGCAAAGTCAATACTCAGCTACTAACCACTAGCCTCTAGCTCTCTCCCCTCCCAGTATAACCTTCCCTTTCTCCACCTATGTATCTGTCATTGCACCTGCTTTCTCAGCTTTCTATTGTTCCTTTCTAACTAGTTTGTACTCCTTACTCTTTTCTAATTAATCTTGTTACATTTATGTAACCCCCTGAACATCAGTGGCGTTTCCGCCTTGCTCGGGGTGAAATGATTAAAAAAAAAAAATATTAAAATAGTAACAACAGAAAAACAATTTTTAAAACAGCGGAAAACGACATCAAGCGATGTAAATTAGCGTCCCTTTTACTCCAACGGATGTTTTGATTGTAAAAATTTAATAAAAACTGAGAATGATATACAAAGGAAGGATTGTATAAAGGGAAATTATATAGAGATTATAATTTATTATATAAATTAATTTAATATTTCATTAATAAATAATAGTATTTATCTATATAAATATAAATGTACTTGTCCGTTTGTTACTATCCGCTAATCTAGAAATTGTTTTGAAATTTTACTATAGCATTTTAATCGAATACGAGCGTGTTTTTATATACCTTATATTAGAAAATATTACAGTATTAAAAATATATATTTTGCAAATCTATTAGAGCCGATGAGAGCCGAATAAAAAAACTTTCATTTCGAAATCGGACGTGATTACAGACAACTTTGTTATTTCATAGAAAACATTTGGAAAACTGCACATTAAGGGAAACGAAGCCTTTTTATTATTATTATTTTTATTTTGGCGGACGTAAACAAAAGAAATCCCTTCCCTTTATAAAAAAAAAACAAATTTATTCATTTTTTCTTTCAACAAATTATTATCGATATCCCATTTATTTCGTTAGTTTAGTAAATAAATTTCTTTTTTTTTCCATTTAACCAAACTGACACACTGCAACGCGTGGCCGGGTACAGCTAGTTTTAAATATTATTAAAATAAAAAAAATATTAATATAAATTAAATAATCTAAATTATTTAGAAAACAAATAATTAATAAAAGTTTTTTTAAATTAATAATAAAATTAATTCAATATGTAAATTATTATAAGTATTATATATGAAGGAAGGATTAACAGTATTAACTTCTTCAAGAGTCGAGGCAATTTCTGGCAAAACTATCCAATCTGGGGGTCTTAGAATATTAATAAATTAACATGAAATATAACATATGAAATAAAATGATAATATTAATTACTAAATATGATATAAAAAACCAAAGATTAGCAGACCCTCTTTAGCAGCACCGATAAGTGATCTCATTGAATAAATCTGCATTTTTTTAATTTATTAATTACTCACAAAATTTTAAAATTTTAAAATGCTAGTGTACATAAATGTTTCATCCAATTTACTTTGAAAAATACAAGTTTATTTTCATGAAATTAATTTTACTTTAAAATAAAGAATATATATTTACTGTACTTTTACTATTTCTATAATACAATTACTAAACTTATCTATTAGTAACAAATAAAATAAGCTTTTTCTTCATTGAATGGTTATGGAGGCCACAAAAAAAAAATAGAATAATGGTCTATAGTTAAAATAAACTGAAACCATTGCTACGACCACACAATATTATGGACGCCATCATGTCTCGCCATGTGGTTTCCCTCTGTCTTTTCTACAAATATTTTCATGGAAACTGTTCTCATGAATGTTTCCCTGGTGTTCCGACCACAAGAATTTAAACGTGCTACTAGATTGGCATCTAGGTCCCACCATTTTGCCGTTGAAATAATTAAATGTAATCTTATTTTACTTATAACTTATAACCCTAGAATTTCTCGCCTCTGGAATTCGCTTCCATTTGTTTGTTTCCCTGATAGCTACAGTCTCCAAAACATTAAATGCGACGTCAATTCCCATCTTCTTGAATGTGTTAATCGTTTTCCTTTATTTAAATACTAACTATAATTAGTCTTTTCTATCACTGTAAACCCCTGCGTACTAGTCGCGGTCCCACTGTTCTTGGTGTGAAACGATTAAAAAAAAATATATTTCATGACTCCCCACAGAATGACTCCTATGAAACATTTCTATTGATCTTTATACTTTTTAGACTTCAGATTCTCCTTTTATTAAGATGGATGCCAGCCAAGGCTAGAAATCCAATGCCATCTTGAAGTGTAGGGAAAGACAGAGAAAAATAGATGTATAGCTTTCCGAAGAGTTTTAGTATGAAGTGCATGAATCGCTAGTCCGAAATTTGACTACGACTCAACGAGTTCGAATCTCTCACAGTCAATCGTTATGCTACCTACCCATCCTTGTTAGTTTACTTTTAAAAAATGTACATCACGCAAGTGAATAAATTTTAAATCGATTTTTTTATATTTTTAAAGCGTTTTTGTTTAATTCGTACGACATCTTTTTTTTAATTCGTACGACATCTTTTTTTAATTCGTACGACATCTGTTTTGTTGAAAAGAAGTTACTTCACGACAGAATAGGAACCAATCCTGCCGAGCAATCATATACTTCAAATCTCTGACATTCTAGTCGGTTCGACAGTTCCACGCCTAAATGTCATAAAAAAGGATTATAACAGAGAACGTTTTCTTTGTGAGGATAGGCCTGTCAGAGATGGTAAGGAAATGTAATTTATGGTGGGGACGCAGACACATCCTCGGTTTGGATAAAGAAAATGGAATAGTGAAAAATAAAAAAAAAATCCGAGAAAAAATAAATGATACAAACATGAAAAAAAACACGAAGTTAATAAAAAACACTAACAAAACAAAAAAATTGTTTCAATGATTTTGTAACAAAAGACAGCCAGCCAGACAGATAGAAAGAAACAAACTAATATATATATATATATATATATATATATATATATATATATATATATATATTGAGTATTGAATATGATAATTTTTGGCGTCAAGTTTATTCTTTTTAGTAGTTTTACTGATAAAAGGTATTTTATCAAGCTGTTTTTTTTATCGTAAATTGCTCGTTATCGAAGTAGAGATAAACAGTTACTAATTTTAGTGCAAAAAGTTTGTCACTATAACTGAGCAGGTTCATGCCAACTTCGAAGTTCAGTGAGGAAACCGTTACGATGGTTATAAAGAATTTGATGTGAATTAGTATTTTGTGGGATTCGTCTTGTTGACGATTGGTTGGTTTTCTTTTTCTTTTATTTCTTTTTCTTGTGAAAGTGTTTGATTACTTTTTAATATTTCTTTCTTCATTCTTAATTTGTGCGTGAGTGAATATCCGCTTAGTTGTTTATATATATATATATATATATATATACGATACCTGTGGCCAGCAAATTGCAGCTGTTTTCTCTTAAGCTTAGGAGATAATCGTGTGATATCACTGAAGATATCGGTTAATGTTGGGTGGGATTCCCAATTGATATTTTGGGTCTTTCTCAGGAAAAGTTCATGAAGTCGTTTCTTCAAATGAGCAGACAAAATCCAAGTTACTAGACCATAAAGAAGAACCGGGTTTTAAGGAAGATAGAAGATTAGAGCTCCAGATCTTGTCAAATTTGTCCCATGCATTCATGCAAGAAATTTTCGTACGCCAGGATTCATCATCGGAGGCCACAATTTAAACAACATAAGATGATACAGTGCTGATAGCAAACACAGAAACAAAGCTACAAGACCACCTACAGAAGATAGCTGAAGAGAGTGACAAGAAAGGACTACAAATAAACTGCAAGAAAACCGGATGCATAGTCATCAGTAAAAAGAGCAGCCCAAAAATATTCTCAGAACACTCTCATCTACCCAAACCTCATTCTCGGTATCCTTACCCGCCTATCACCCACCCTCTGATATTTCCTATATTTAATCATCCTTTATGATTATCTATGTAGCCCCCTGCGCAGTAGTGGCAGTGACATGCCTTGCTCGGGGTGAAACGCTTATTAAAAAAAAATGCCAATTACGGATGAGGGACTCTAAAATCAAGCAAGTACAGAAATACCTAGGAAGTGTTCTAACAGAAGACAGAAAGTGCGACACTGAGATCCGAAGACGAATTGGAATGGTGAAAGAAGCCTTCCAGAAGTTGAGTAAAGTATGAAGAAACAGGACAATTTCACTAGAAACAAAGAGAAGAGTACTGGATTGCTATGTGATGTCGGTTCTTCAATATGGCAGTGAATCTTTAATAATCTTCGAAGATGAACGAAAAACTTGAAGCAGCTGAAATGTCCTTCTACAGAAGGATGCTGCGGATATCATGGATCGGGGATGTGAGCAATGACGAGGTTTTGGAAAGGATGGAGACGAAAAGAAAATTAATACTGAGCATCAGGAAAAGACAACTAAAGTTCCAGGGACATGCAATGAGGAAGGAGGACTTAAAGAACTTATTGTTAACAGGCCAGATAGAGAGAAAAAGAAACAGGGGAAAGCAGTGGATAACATATTTGAAGAGCATGAGCAGGTGGATGACGGAACGAGGGTTGCATGTTGCAACAGGAGAAAGCGTGCTAAGAGCCACCAGGGACAGGGAGATGTGGAAAGCCATAATCGCCTATGTCCTGAAAGGACATGGCACATAAAAGAAGAAAAAGAAAATAGTCTTTGAGCAAATCTACATTGTACGACTCCTAAACTGTCTTGATTGATGAATCGTTAAGACACTTCAATTCAATTGCCGCGGAAGATGTTGTAATGAACTTTGTTTTGCTCTCACTGCACTAGAGGCAGACCTGGCTACCTGCTAACTCTAGTGGTACTAACAAAGACTGTACGTCTTTAATACAATGTAAAATCAGGGTAATATCACCAGCAAAATTTTCTACTTCTTCTTCTATGTGCCTTATCCATTCAGGACGTAGTCGATCCTGAGTTTGCACGTCTTCCTATCCCTGGTCGTTCCTAACACGCTTTCTCCTGTAACACCACGCAACCCCCGATCTGTCATCCACCAGCTCAGGCCCTTCAAATATGTTATCTTCTGCATTCCCTGTCTCTTTTTCCCTCTATTCGGACTGTTAGTATCAGGTTCTCCAAGCCCTTCTTCCTCAATGCATGTCCCAGCAACTTTAGCTGTCTCTTCCTGTTGCTCAGTGTTAATTACCTTTTCATTTCCATCCTTTCTAAAACCTCATCATTGCTCACATGCTCGATCCATGATATCCGTAGCATCTTTCTGTAGAACCACATTTTAAGTTTTTCCTTTATTTTTGATGATATTGTCCAGCATTCACTGCTATATTGAAGTACTGACATCACATAGCAATTCAGTACTCACTTTTATGTTTCTAGCAAAATTTCCTGTCTCTTTATTCTTTACTAAGCTTCTGCCATATTCTATACAATGACCAAATCTCTGGCGTGATTTTCTTTACAGTGTCTATCGAATTTATTTAAAAAATTTTTCTTTACAGTGTCTAAATGCACAGAACATAGTCAAGAACAATTATAAACAAGAAAAGGACAAATGCATTGCTATGCAGAAAACCTGTTTCAACAAGTAAGAAGTTAGTCTCTCCATCAGAAGATATAACTGTGTCAGTAGTGTTTGTATAAAGACCTCTGTTGAAAATAATGATTTTAGTGGGGATACGGTATAGTGCCTGGATTTTAAACATTACATCTCTGCTGATGGAATCAAATGTTTTGTGGAATTCCACATAATAAATTGTGACGTCCTTGTTTCACCTTTTCATTTCTTCTAGTATACAGCGAATGTGGAGGATCTTAGCAGATGTTTATCTTCTTCTTCTTCTTCTTCTATGTGCCCTATCCTTTCAGGACATAGGCGATCATGGCTTCCCACGCCTCCCTATCTCTGGTGGCTCTTAATATGTTTTCTGGTGTTACTCCACGTAACCTCCGTTCCGTCATCCACCTGATCAGGCCCTTCAAACATGTTATCCGCTGTCTTCCTCTGTCTCTTTTTCCTTCTATCTGGCATGTCAGTATCAGATTCTCCAAGCCCTTCTTCCTCATTGCATGTCCAAGGAACTTCAGTTGTCTCTTCCTGATGCTCACTATTAGTTTTCTTTTTAATGCCATTCTTTCCAAAACCTCATCATTGCTCAAATGTTTGGTCCATAATATCCCCAGCATTCTTCTGTAAAACGACATTTCCGCTGCTTCAAGTTTTTTTCCTCATTGATAATGTCCAGCATTCACTGCCATAGTGAAGAACTGACATCACATAGCAATCTAGCATTCTCTTCTTGGTTTTTAAGGAAATTTTCCTGTGTCTTAGTACTTTACTACCCATCCTGTATCATTCTGGTTTTCTGGAGAAGTGGATCCAGTGAGGGTACAAAACTGTTAAGCAACAATTTGTTGGAATCTTTTGCTGCTATTGGCAACAAAGTTATGTCTCCGTAGTTTGATAAAAGTGAGACAGGAGCTTATTGCATTTGTCAGATCTTGCTTTGATGATAGCGAGATGTCACTGTCTTGTTTAACCACACATTTCAACATAAATCAGGTGCCATGCATAAGACCAAACAATTCAATAATGTCATTGTAGGTTATTCTAAGTAACTTGTGAATCATCAATGGCATACTTTTGGGTTGTAAAATAAATCAGATTTCTTTTTTCTATATTTGAAAGGACACATTTCATTGGGAGATTTATAATCAACCGCGGAGGAGTAAAGCAATAAACTAATCACCCAATTAAGTATTTAATCGATTGAGTCAATAGGGCAAGTGAAATTCCAAAGGCTATATATATATATATATATATATATATATATATATATATATATATATATATTATATTAAAAAAGGATTAATTCAAAGATGTTGAATGGCCATTTCGATATGAAGATCCCCACGGGGGATAACACATCACCTCAGCAACAGAAATATCCTTTCAGAAACTGGAGAAAAAATAGTCTACTTTTCCTTTTTAAATAGATTTGCAAAGAAATTAAAAAAGAAAAGAAAAAGGAAAAATAAAGGAAAAGAAAAAGAAAAAGATAAAATAAAATCAAATAAACAAGAAAAGAAAAAATTGACATCGTCTGGGTTCGCAAAAAAAAAGAAAGAGAATTGTAACTAAAAAATAAAAATTAACAGACAGCCGTGTTAAATCGACGTAAGTTTAAGCAACACGGAAAAAAGGTGGGAGATAAGAGAGATAAAAGAAGGAAGGAAGGGAAAAAGAAAAGAAAAGAAAGATATATATAAACAATATATATATATATATATATATATATATATAAACAATATATATATAAACAATGTGTAAGAATGCACAGATACTACGGTGATTCTAGATACAGCAGAAACAAGCTGATCTGAGAAAAAAATTATCAATCTATACATACAAAGCAGTGTTTTTAAAGGAAGCGACTGATGATCAAATGTATCATTGCAGAATCTCTGTAGAATGCTGTCATTTAACGCGTCTTTCCACATAAATGTTGGTATGTTGTCAGGGTCGTGGTGATTTGTTGTTGGTGAAAAGTTTCAAGCTCATCCAGATGAGTGTTGAAATATCCATAGACGATTTGGATGTTTTATGAATCTCGTATTTGCAATTTCGAGTTGTAAATCTTCACACTGTTACAAATGTCTATTGTAAATATGGGCATGTGTGCGTCTGTGTAAAAGAAATTTTTTGGTGGGGATATTTTGAGAGTCAACTGTTGTACCATTTGTGTCTGACAAGCCGCAATAATAACATATTTATGCGGTGAAATATGTATTACCCATTGAAATAATAGTAAATCAAAAATCTTTTCTAAATTATATTATTCTGTTAAATTAAATAAATGAATTTAGCATTGAGTTTTTTTGAGTTCGTCTCTATCGGAATTTACCTGGATAGTATACCAAGTGTGCTACGTTATATATATATATATATATATTTGATTCTATACCATATCAGACTATATGTAATTAAGGTAATATCTCTGTGATTTTGTACATATATGTTTGTAAATAGAAAGCAATATATATTTATTTGCTCCAATGTCTCTATCCACGTTTATATAATTTATTTGTATCCACCCAGGTAATATGCTGATAGTAGAATCCATGTATGTGTTTAGATATTTTGTCGCTCTCTTGTCTGTATTTGCTGCTATTGCGAGCTTATATCGGAAAGATTGACTGCAATAATTTCTGAAGCGTATAAGCTGATAGGGCAGAGGGCGAATCCGGGCGTTGGTGGGCTGTGAGCGTTGAGCGGCCGTCGTGGAAGTTGCTTTGTGTTCTATCAACATTTTCGTGCAAGGTCCAATTCGCAGTGAAGCGTGGTTGATAAAGTCTGCGCTCGGAAGATATTCATATTGAGGAGTCATAACGGCGAATGATGGATGGGGTTGTGGATTGAGGGAAAATCTGCAAAAGAAAAACAAAATGAAGTTTGTGCCCTACATAGAGAAGTGGTTTTGATTTGGTGTTGGCTTTGGTCACTATTTTGATAGCAGGGTTTGTCGGGTTAGTTTTCGTTTGTTTAATTATATTGTTTTTGTCACTACTATTCTTTATTCATTCATTTTAATCAGCTTATATCATTCATTTTTATTTTCTTCTTTATTTTCCTATTTTTTTTATTTTTCACTCTTTTTAATTTTTTTAAACTTTTTCTTATTCTCTTCTTTTTAGATTTTTTTCGTATCTTTTTTATAATTTTTACGTTCTTTTTTTTCTTCAGTTTTTGTTCAGTTTTGTTGAAGGTCTTTGGAGTTTTCTTTTCGTTTGATTTGCCTCATGGATTTTTTCATCATTAGTTTTCTATTTTTATATTTCTACTTTGTTGTCGCCTTTGTCAGTCTAGTTCATCTTCTTCTTCTTCTTCTTCTTGTTCAACTTCATCGTCGTTATACTTTTTTTTTCCTCTTTTTTTTTTTTCGGAGTCGCCATTTCTTATTTTCGCACTCGTACTTTTCTTCTTTAGTTTCTTTTTCTTTCACAAAATTTCATTCATTTTTTTGTTTTAATTTTGATTATCCTCCTGCTTTCAATTTTTTTTGTTTCTCTTTCGCCATTTTTATGTTCCTTTTTTTCCTTCTGTTTTTGTTAAGTTTTTTGTTGAAAGTCTTTGGAGTTTTCTTTTCGTTTGATTTGCCTGATGTGTTTTTTCATCATCCGTTTTCTATTTTTTTTATTTCTACTTTGTTGTCGGTTTTGCCAGTTATGCTCTTCTTCTTCTTCTTTTTCTTCTTCTTCTTCTTCTTCTTCTTCGTCCTCATACTTTTCTTCTTATTATTTTTTTCTTCTTTTTTTCTGAGTCGCCATTTCCTATTTTCGCTGTCGTACTGTTCTTCTTTATTTTCTTCTTTTCTTTTTCTTATTTACCTTTTCTCCTTCTTAGACATCCTTTTCTTCTTCTTCTTCTTCTTCTTCTTCTTCTTCATCTTTCTCCTTGTCATACTTTTCTTTTAATTTTTTTCTTCCTTTTTTTTTCGGAGTAGCCATTTCTTATTTTCGCAGTCGTATTGTTCTTCATTTTCTTTTTCAACTTTACTTTTTCTCCTTCTTAACCATCCTTTCTTCTTCTTCTTCTTCTTCTTCTTCTTCTTCTTCTTCTTCATTATCTTTCTAGTCGTCATACTTTTTTGTTATTTTCTCTTCTTTTTATATGGAGTGGCTATTTCTATGTCTTACTGTTCTTCATTTTCTTCGTTTCTTTTTCTTCTTTACATTTTCTCTTCTTAGCCATCCTTTTCTTCTTGTCGTCTTCATTCTTTCATTCGTCCTTTTTCTTCTTGTTCGTAGTCATCTTTATATATGTCGTCTTAATTATTTATATCATAATGCATATATATTTGATTGTCCGAAAAGATCACACCGATTTTAGTCGTTCATATTTCAACACATTAGAACACATCAAATTTATCGACAGATTAAATATGGTTACATTTCCGATTAGGGCACACCTCAAACTATCACTTAAAAAGGAAAATTTAAAATTACTTAATTCCTATAAATTATACATCCTTTGAAAATATATATGTCGTCTTAATTATTTATATCATAATGCATATATATTTGATTGTCCGAAAAGATCACACCGATTTTAGTCGTTCATATTTCAACACATTAGAAAACATCACATTTATCGACAGATAAAATATGGTTACATATCCGATTAGGGCACACCTCAAACTATCACTTAAAAAGGAAATTTTAAAATTACTTAATTCGTATAAATTATACATCCTTTGAAAATGAAAGATTTTAAGGTGCATTTTAGACACGTGATGCTTTCTTATTAATCTAAAGTCAAAAATGTCACGCAAGCAACGAAAAAAGATATGTGCTGCGTACGGTGAAGGAGCTTTAGCTGACGGAACTGTATGAAAGTGGTTCGCTAAGTTCAGCGGTGATGATTGTACCCTTATTGATGAAGAACGCTCAGGCAGAACCCTCTGCCACTACAGATGACAACCACATAAAAACGTTAACCCTCTAGGGTCATTCGTATCATATTTGATACAGTATTTCCCTATAAGGAAACATTTGGTATTTCCCTATAAGGAAACATTTGGTATTCATTGACTGAGCAGTCAGTACTGCTTTCATTTGAAATTTATAAAATATTTCTCTTAAAAAATTTTTCAGGAAAATGTTTCTTTCAAGGCTTGTTTTCATACTCTATCAAATATGATACGAATGGCCCTAGAGGGTTAATAAGATAATATGATTAAGGCTTCTACTTGTCATAAAGTGGGGGATCAGTTCTATATTGTTATGAAGTAATAAACAGATCCCCCACTAATTACTACTTAATAATATAATATGATTAAGGCTTCTACTTGTAATAAAGTGGGGGATCAGTTCTATATTGTTATGAAGTAATAAACAGATCCCCCCACTAATTACTACTTAACCCTCTAGGGCCATTCGTATCATATTTGATACAGTATTTACCTATAAGGAAACATTTGGTATTCATTGACTGAGCAGTCCGTACTGCTTTCATTTGAAATTTATAAAATATTTCTCTTAAAAGATTTTCAGGAAAATATTTCTTTCAAGGTTTGTTTTCATACTGTATCAAATATGATACTAATGTTTCCTTATAGGGAAATACTGTATCAAATATGATACGAATGACCCTAGAGGGTTAATAGATAGATAGATAGATAGATAGATAGATAGATAGATAGATAGATAGATAGATAGATAGATAGATAAACAGACTGAGATTAACCCTCTAGGGCCATTCGTATCATATTTGATACAGTATGAAAACAAGCCTTGAAAGAAATATTTTCCTGAAAAATTTTTTAAGAGAAATATTTTATAAATTTCAAATGAAAGCAGTACTGACTGCTCAGTCAATGAATACCAAATATTTCCTTATAGGGAAATACCAAATGTTTCCTTATAGGGAAATACTGTATCAAATATGATACGAATAGCCCTAGAGGGTTAACTGAGAATGACCTGCATTAGACAACGAGCGAATTAGCAGAAACATTAATTTATCCAAATCCACTATTCGTAAGCACGGAGTGAAGACTAGGTACTCAAATCGCGACGATGTTTGGGTAAAACATGATCTGAATGAAAATAAATTCCTAGAAATGTATCTATGTAAGGAATTTTTGGGATTACAATTGTTGTAAATAACTTACAAGATTGACCGGGGGAAAATATAAATTCAGTATGAAAATTTACTGTATAATAACCATTTTTTTTAAAAATAAGCAATTATAATTATTCTCTAATAATTAATGCAGTTATTCTTATCACGGTACTAGTGAGTAACTAATCATGAAACTCAAATAATCATAAATAATTACTAAGATATCCGATGATTATAATTAATTCTTATACAATAATTTCTCTCGCACCCTCTCTCCCCTACTTTTTCTATGTCTCTCTGTCTCTCTCTCTCTCTCTCTCTCTCTCTCTCTATCTATCTATCATTCTCTCTCTCTCTCTCTCTCTATATATATATATATTCTTTTTTTTTTAATCATATCACCCCAAGCAAGGCGGTAACGCCACTGATGTGCAAGGGGCTACATAAGAGTGAGAAGATTAGAAAAGTGAAAAACCGGAAACCACATCCTAAACAGGAAACAAGGGATGAGCCTCTTCACCTGTTCAATAGACGTGGGTGGAGTGTGAACCGGGCGATAGTTTAGTCTATCTACTCCAATTGAAAAAAAAAAAAACAGTGAGAAGATTAGAAAAGAGAGAATATATATATATAATTGTTTAATTACTTAGTTTTTGGTTATAATTAAATTGGACCAGTACACAATTGCATTTAAAAGTGTTCAATACAATTATATTGTAGAACTTTTGAATATATATTTTTTATTTTTAAACGAGTTATTACGCAATCTAAGTTTCTACTATCTGGTGTCTTCTGGTGATGTACAATGACTAATTTTGCAGTTTTTTCCGTTTTTCTTTTTTTAAGAACGCTTACGTCACGGGAAGTTTTATGAACGCGCAATTTTCAAAATTAGAAGAGGTTATAACATTTGATCCATGGTTGTATGCTCCTAATAGGTATTTTTTGGTCTGGTTACACTTAGTCATAATTCATGTTCTTTCATTCAGTAATTCATAGCTATTTTTTCCTGGCGCAGTCTACATACTTTGTCACCATTGTAAGGCTTAGCGTTATGTCTGTGTTTCATATATATATATATATATATATATATATATATATATATATATATATATATAATGCCAATAAATTAGAATCCGTAAGTTTACACTAATCAAATTAAACATAAATTTTCGAAAATGTCAACAAACAGAACCTAAATCCGTTAAAATCCGGCGGAATATGTCATCGGATAATGGGGGTGAAAAAAAAAAAGACAGCAGCGGAACAAGAACAAACAGTCAAGTATCCACAGGAAAGAAAAAACAACAAAACGGAACCTAAACACCAGAAAAAGTGCTCGATACGAAAGTACGAAAATACAGTAGTAGAGCAAAAACACGAAATATATATATATATATATATATATATATATAGATATGGGGAGAGAGAGAGAGAGAGATTGAGGCATATTTTGAAATATAGTATTGAAATATAGCTATTAACAAATACGTTTGGGGACAAACTAATTTAAAAAGATCATTGGAAAGAAAGTAGAAACACAAAACGTATACGAGGCTGTAATTAAGATAAAATTTAAAGATATGAGAGAGACACATAGCAGGAAGAAAGCGTAACAGGTGGAGCAAAAGGTTGTTTGAATAATAACAAATGGATAGATAACGATGAAGTAATATTATAAAAGAAAAGATAAATAAATCTGATCGAGGCATTATTGGTAGAGAATTTGGTGGGAAGACGTATTGAATATATATATATATATATATATGTGTGTGTGTGTGTGTGTATTCAAGTGCGAAGATCTCTCTGAATCTCTTCATACGACTTTTTATTATTAACCAAACAAACTTTTACTAACTTCAGCTTGTTTTTCTTTCTTTCACAGATCAACCAAAACTAGTTTTCCATATATATATATATATATATATATATATATATATATATATTTGTGTGTTTGTATAGAGAGTGATAAAGAGAAAAGGAGAAAGTCATAGAATTGGTGATTAGACTTAACAAATTTAAGCGCAGAGGGATTGCTACTCTACAACCAAATTTATGATTGTTGTTGCAATATTTTGTTAAAGTTGTTAAGTTTAGATATTTAATTAAGCAATAGGGACATTTCTACGGATATTTTATTGTCATAGAATGTGCAGCGCGCTAAATCTCAACATCTTACATTCTACCTGAACAAATGTAACCGTAAGTTCTTTGATAATTGTTTCTTTACTCAAACTTCTCATTTGTTGGCCTTTTGTCTTCCAGTCAACTTCAGCCTTCAAAAGTTTACATGCAATGGCAGTTGTTATCCACCATCTTCTTAATTTTTTTTCTATTATTGTCCTCACTCATTAATAGAGTTTTTTCAAATATTCTCTGATACCCAGGAACCGCTTGCGTCCTAATAGCTTTATTGCCTTGTTTGCGGTGAAATGTAAAAAATTAAATACAATTAAATCGTTACCATCTCTCTTCTTAATTACTGTTCTTTTTGTTGTTTTTCTGTGTTTAATAAAACTGGTCAACACGATTTTTGGTGCCAAGAAACAAAATACTAATTTATCTAATTTGATGGAAGCTGATTCTGAAAATGACCTTATTTTTTTCATAACTACCGTTTTTGCTGTACTGAAATTACTAATTTTTTGGAAAATAGATGAATTTACGATCTTGGCTGATCGCAGTATTTACGTAATAAAAGTCGCAGAAACTCATTAATTTTCAGGTATACCAAGCAATTTATGTCAGCCACCTGAAATAAACTATTTTTTATAAGTGTTTTTGAGTAAAAAATATAAAAATAGAAGTACCGAATTTTTCCAATTTATCGCCAAATAAATGGTAAACACTATAAAATTCAGATGATTTCCCAATCTTAGTTTTTTACAAACTTGTTTGAAATGACGAGTCTGATGCCAGTGTAAATAAGAAACACAACATAAACGATCCTGACTATGTCCCCGAAACCGTGCCAGAACCGTTTAACTAAAATGAGCTGAATGACTTGGTTCGAGATTTGAATCTAAGCAAAGAATCAGCGGAATGTTTGGCCTTTAGGCTCAACGAAAAACATCTTTTAGCAGAAGGCACAAAGGTAAAATTCTATCCAAAGTTCTTATGTTCACAAAGGTTTTATTTCTGCTGTTAATTTATTAAATGATTTGATGAAAATACTTAATGGTCTTGGTATTATAAATCGTGTTATTTTTTTAAGACTTAGGGTCTGATTGTTTTTGTAAAACAGTATTTCTCACTAAGGAGAACAATATTTGTTGGTTCAAATACGAGTTGAGAGTTTTTTTTACGATTTTATTATGAGAAATATTGCCATCGGTCAATATACAGAAAACAAATGAAAAAATGCTTGGCATTTCTGTACAGCAAAAGAAAAGAAAGTGCCATTTCTGTACAGCAAAAACCGTAGCTAACCAAGAAAAAAGTAATGTCATTTCTAGATTCAGCGCTCTCAGATAAGCTAAAAAAAAATGTTTGGTGCCTTGACACCATTTCAAACTTTTTTTTTGTTGACCAGTGTAATGTATTCATTCACAATCAGGAATTGCTTGACTAGTAGTTGTTTATTTGCCTTGCTTGGTGTGAAATTTTAGGTTAGTCAGAGTATCAAAGCATTGCGTCCTCGATATGTAACTCAGATCGCAGTTTATCCATTTTGTTATTAACCATGTAATTCTTATACTTACAATTAATGCTTAGTCTTGCTTTCATAGATTTTATCTTGTCTAACATTTATTTTCTGCTTTGCTTGTTTCATCATGTATCGTAGCCTGCGTAGCATATTGAGTTAAACTTACATTTCCCGCTATTAAATCTTGTAGGTTAGATAATGTTCTAATACTATTGAGAGAATAAATTTCAAAATGTAATAATATATTTCCTTTACCTGCGCTTCCTTTACCTAACTCTCACAACAAACCTCAAGTGGAATGACTACATCGAATCCATAGCTAGATCCGCTGCTAAGAAGGTAGGTTCACTGTATAGGGCCAGGAAGTTATTCACGTCTGAATCCATCCTGCACACATATAAATCTACTGCTGCCACATCTGCTGGAGTGCCTCTACTATTCACCTCGGTGTTCTTGACAAAATCAACGGAAAATCTGTAATGTGATCGATCCCGACTTGGCAGCTCGGCTGCAGTCACTCTCTCAACGGCGTGAAGTGGCTTCCCTGTATCTCTTTCACAAATACTTTACTTCTGCTCCAATGAACCTAGCTCACTTGTGCCTCCTATGTATGAATTTCCTTGAGCTACTAGACTAGCAAATAGGTCTAACCCTTTTACAGTGAAACCGATAAAATGTAACCGCAATTTCTACTTGAGTAGCTTCTTTTCTAGCACTTCCCTTCCGTATACATACTTCCCCGACAACTACATTCTCCAAGAATTTGAATGTAAGATCAATAGTCATCCCTTATCTCGCATCTATTCTCTCAAGTTCTTTTCTTCATTCACTCCACGCCATTTACACCGGTATTTTTCATATTTCTATTACACTTTTCCTGACACCCACTACATCTTGTTTCTCTTTCTAATCACTTTTCCCTTATGTAACCCCCTGCGCACAAGTAGCAGTAAAATTGCCTTGCTTGGGGTGAAACGATTAAAAAAACACACACACAAAAACAAACAAACATAATACACAAAGAGTGCAAGCAAAGTGGAATTATATGAACGAAGACGAGAGAGAACTTTATATTTGTTATATTGTCGAGGTAAGTGATACACAGAGAAGAATGAGTGCTTAATATATTTATTCACTACAGTATCCGGTGTTAACTGATATGTACAAAAATACAGAACAATAAGTAACAAAAAATTAACAAGATACACTTACGAGCTAAAGAGAGGAGGGTCTAAATGGTGAATAGAAGATAAAGTAAATCAGTCCGAATATTAACCTGCTTATCGCAACTAATTAAAAACAACCCTTTAAATACATACTCGTAGAGTCTTTCAGGGTATAAGCTAGTTCAGTGGTTAGAGTACTGAAGGGGGCTTGCTAATCTACAACCATGTTTATAATTGTTATTGCAATATTTTGTTAAAGTTGTTAATGAAGCAATATGGAAATTTCTACGGATATTTGATTATCATACAATTTGCCATGCGCTTTTCAATCAGTATTTAAGATTCATCAGAATATTACAATAAAAAACAGTGAAATTTTCACAGATTAAAACTAATAAGGTAATATCGTGAGAACCTGAAATTCAATTCCAGGGACGGCTAGTTCATAATAAGTACCTGAATGTTGGATAGTGTATGAAACTCCGAGTCGTTCTATAGATGTGGGATAATATTCATATATTTTTAATATTGTTGGGACGCCCGCGCCTATTCGGCTATAATGGACTATTCCATTACTATGTAAAGTAATGGTGGCATCTACGTAGGAGAGTGTGCCGAGCAGCTGATCGACAAGTCAGTCGTAGACTTCCGGTGACGACCCGGAAGTACCCATTGCTCATACTACGTCTGACGACGGTTGAGACGATTAACCTTTATTCTTGTACTGGATACTAATGTAATACTAAATATTTACTTTGTAAATACTATTTTCACGGAATACAACGATTAACCTATTCCTGTTGTTGAGTTATTTATTCTTACTCACGACATAACAAATATATTTTTAATACCTTCCTTATTTTACATTAATCACCGTTTTGTTGACATATGTAATAAACACATACACACACACATCATATATATATATATATATATATATAGATATATATATATAGGAGAGTTTTGTATTTTGCTTGAAGCATTGTGTATATAAGATGTATGGGTAGGTATTTGAATGCTATCACAGTACATTTAGTAAAATAAAGGAAGGTAAAGATAGTGTTACCTATTTATTATTCATTAATATTTAAAGATCAGAATCTCATCTTAGGCATCATAGGAGAGCTAGATTTTCGTCCGTTGGTCGGCAGTGCATTTAAACCTTTACATTCATTTCGTTTATATTGTAGAGCTTTTGTATATTTTTCATTTGAAAATGAGTTATTTCTGTAACCTATCAGCCCAAAATGCCAAATACAGGTGCGGGATACTAAAATCAAGCAGGTACAGAGATTTTAAGTATCTGACTTGCGTTCTAACAGAAGACGGAAAGTGTGACACAGAGATCCGTATGTGAACTGCCATGGCAAAGGACGTGTTCCAGAATCTGAGTAAAGTATTAAGAGACAGAAAAATTTCGCTAGAAACAAAGAAAAGCGTACTGGATTGCTATGTGATATCAGTTCTTCAATATGGCAGTGAATGCTGGACAATACCATCATTAATGAGGGAAAAACTTGAAGCAACTGAAATGTAGTTCTACAGAAGGATGGTGCGGATATCATGGATCGAGCATATGATCAATGATGAGATTTTATAAAGGTTGGAAACGAAAAGAAAATTAATACAGAGCATCAGGAAAAGACAGCTAAAGTTCCTGGGACATGCAATGAGGAAAGAGGACTTGGAGAACCTGATAGTAAAAGGCCACATAGAAGGAAAGAGAGACGGGGGAATGCAGTGGTTAACATATTTGAAAGGCCTGAGCAGGTGGATGACAGACCGGGTGTTGCGAGATGTTACAGGAGAAAGCATACTAGGGATAGGGAGACGCGGGAAGCCATAATCGCTTACGTCCTGAAAAGACAAGGTACATAGAAGAAGATATTGCGGATATATATATATATATATATATATAATAGTCTCTAATATTTTGCCACAACTTTTGACGGTAGAGGTGCATTCGTGTCATTGTATATTAAATAATAACAACATATATTATTACAACCTATTATACATAAACTCTGTTATGGACATACTTCAGTTCATAATTTCTATTACCGTTTAAAATGTTAATCCTCCTCATTTTTGTAAGCTTTCAAATAATCGTCTTGCTGCTTCCTGCATTGCAGCTGGTTTAAAATCACCCTATGTAGTTCCTATTCGCAAAAACAAAAATGAAAAAAATGCTTAAGCGGTCTGATCATTAAACTAAAGATCTCGTATGACAAAACAACACAAGCTCTAATCAATTTTGAATTGATTCGTTATCTTAACTCGCAGTGCTTCATATCTGACAAACAATATGGCGGATTATTCTTTCTTTTTCTCTTTCTTTCTCTCTCTATATATATTTATAATATGAACATCTGAATGTAAACCTGACACACACACACACACACACACACACACACACACACACACACACGCACACACACACACACATATGACATTCCAATGCTTGTAGCGAGTTACTTTATTAAGAGTGCTCGATACGTAGTAAAGAATTATATATGGTAATATTTTTAATGTAAGATTATAATTCGTGAAAAAAGTTTTTCAGTACCTGATCAGGTGCTAATAAGTTAGTACCGAAACTCAACGGCTCTTGTATTGCAGTAAACTATGGTTTTTATTATAAACTTATTATATATATATATATATATATATATATATATATAATCAAGAACACACGTTGGATGTTTTTATAAATCCATAGGTAATATGATATTTCACGGCTCTCCTATATTGACCAGTCGTCAGACAAAATTCATGCAATATATATATATATGTATATATATATATATATATATATATATATATATGTGTGTGTGTGTGTGTGTGTGTGTATTTAGACATTTGTAAATGAGTTACAAATGGAACGTATATATATGTGTGTGTGTGTGTGTGCGTGTGTGTGTGTATGTGTGCGTGTGTGTGTGTATTTATCCATTTGTAAATGAGTTACAAATGGAATATATATTATTTAATGAAACCTGTATTAATATATATATATATATATATATATATATATATTAATACAGGTTTCATTAAATAATATAGACAAGTTCTGTCTATTTATTTTGTGTAAGATCCGTTTGTATGATCTGATTGGCTTGATAGTGTTGTCATGGAAAGACGACAAGAAATCACAATAATTGTTGATTTTTTATCAAGTCTGAGCTTTCGGCTTACATAAGCCATTATCAAAGGATGAACATTTAATGTTCAGTAAACATAAAACATTTAAATTATTATTAACAGAGTTGAGTTATAGAGAGAAAATTAGACAGGTCCATTTTTTGTGTCGCACATGGCTGTAGGCCGAGAAGGAATGGTGGTACTGGGTTTTTGGTCGATTGAGTGTATAGTGGCATGAGGGATTGGTCTGGGAACTGCTGCTACTATGGTGTAGGGGGTAAGTATAATAACTATGACCTCTCCCGTCGATTATAGGCATTGAAGAATGTTAGTAAAGATGTCGAAATTTATTTTATTTAGGCTAGGTTTAAACTGTTTGATGTAGATAGCTTCTAGAATTTTAAGTTTTCGTTTATTATTTTCTTGTCTAAGTATATGCGTATTTTCATATATATATATATATATATATATATATATATATATATATATTTATATATATATATTACATTTGTAAATGAGTTACAAATTGAAAATATTCAAAAGTTCCATAATATAATTGTATTCAACACTTTTGTAATACAAATGTGCACTGGTCTAATTTTATTATGACCAAAAACTAAGTAATTAAGCAATATATATATATATATATATATATATATATATATATATATATGGCATATGTTTGAAATCTGCTATGCTATCTATGTATACTTATATAACCTCAAAATATATATGCGTTTCTCTGTCTCTATGTATATATAATATATAAACATACATATGTAAATATTCCATATATATGGAGATCAGACTCTAATATATATATATCAATAATTATAATATCCTAATTAGCGAAGTAATGAATTACGTCAAATTTACTATGCAAAAGGAAAATTTAAAAAATCCGCAGTTCAACTTTAAAACGTTCTAACGGTTGTACCGAGCAATTACGAAATCTGACAACGTTGAAGTGCTGAATATAACACCTAAGTGAGAAATTTAATTTTTATCAATTGTCTATTTATATACAAATATATCTATATATGCGTATTACGCCCTATATATATATATATATATATATATATATATATATATATATATATATATATATATATATATATATATATATATATATATATATATATATATGTGTGTGTGTGTGTGTGTGTGTGTGTGTGCATCTATGTAGTCAAAGACTGGCATGTATATATATTTATATGCATACGCGTGTATATATATATATTTATTTATATTTGTAGATGTAAAATTTTGTAATTGCTGGAAGGTTAGACTAGTGAATATTAAAGTCCCTGCACATTCACCGGCCTTACAAATTTGCTTGTGCATACACACAGAAGCATGCGCACGCACTCAGGCATATATATATATATTTATGGATGTATTTTAATACATTAGCACTTGGTGTATGAAAAATACAAGAGTTATTACAGAACAGGTGCGCTGGTATAAGTTACGGGTGAACTTTTTTCACGTTTGATAATAGTCTATTAGCTGAAATTGAAAAAAAAAAAATTAGAAAAAACGAAAATCAAACCAAAGACAAGAACAACAACGAAAAAATGTCAAAAATGATAGGAAGCATATTTGTAAAAAAAAAAATAAATAAATAAATAAATAAAAAATAACTAAATGGAAATAATCCTCGCAGACTCATCTCTATCACCGGAGGAATGACGTTTACGCCGAATTAATTCCCGCCAAAAACTTGACTGATGAAAAATCATTCCTTTCTTGATGTGCGCATTTTCTCCGCGGCCACAAGGAATTAATCAAGAGAAAATATCTTTAAAAGGGATTCCGCGCCACAAAACAAACTTGAATTTTCATTTTACATATAATTTTTTTTCTCATTTTGGCTTCGACAGTTTATAATTTTCATTTCTCTGTTACTTTCCCTATGATTCTCTCTTTATTAGCCAACAATCCAGACCTTCACTATCTACATCTTGTTTCTTTTTCTTTCTTTCTTTCTTTCTTTCTTTCTTTCTTTCTTTCACAGGTTAATATATATATATATATATATATGTATATACTATCCATCTCAGCCATCGTAGTCAAGTGCGAAGATCTCTCTAAATATCTTTATATGAATCTTTATGTAACCAACCAAACTTTTACTATCTCCAACTTGTTCTTTCTTTCTTTCTTTCTTTCTTTCTTTCTTTCACAGATAAACCAACCTGTCTTTCCTTATATATATATATATATATATATATATCCATGTAAAGATGAATGCGAAAAAAACATCATTTTCACAACAATGATCTAAAATCGCCTGATGACGAGGTAGAAATCTCGAAACATAGAAATTTCCGAGTCGCAATTTACCTTTAATTCATAATTATATGATTATATATATGGTAATAATAATAATAATAATAATAATAATAATAATAATAATAATAATAATAGCAGCGTACTGCAGCTCAATATCTAAAAAGTTTTTGTTTTAAAACATCATCATCATCAGGCAGTAAAATATATGTGTCATTTCGATTCGACTGATTTTTCTCCTGTTTCTGAAAGGATTTTTCTGTTGCTGAGGTGATGTGTTATCCCGCGTGGGGATCTTCATATCGAAATGGTCATTCAACATCACTGAATTAATCCTTTTTTAATTTATATTTGCTCTGTAATATTTTATTACATGGAGCTCTCTTCCTGTATCATTTTTTAATATTAAAATAAAATTTTTAATATTAATTAGGATAGGGTTTTTGGAATTTACCTTCCTGCTTTTTTCCCTTGGATTAAAGTATCTGAATTAAAATATATATATATATATTTATCCTTAAAAAGAGTAGACGTCATTTTGTTTTCCCAAACCCGAGGAACCTTTCAGCCAACACTTGTCAAGGGTTTCGTTGGCACAAAATTACAAAAGGGTAAAGAAGAGGACAAGACCAAAAAGGGAATACTTGCAATACTGGGAGAAGATGGAATATATATATATATATATATATATATATATATATATATATATATATATATATATTATGACATTTTAAAGGAAGGTGGGTGTATGACTAATAGAGAGTAGTATTTCAAATGTTATGCGACAGAAAGCTTGACTGGTATTTGTTGCTTAATTGGTTAGAGAGTACTCTGTTGGGAGAGTACAGGATTTTGTTTTGATATTATTTCTCCAAACATCAGGCTGTCAGAGGGACATACAAAATTGTAGCGTGTACTCAAATGCGAGTATCTAATAAAAATAACGTTTATATGTTAACCCTCTATTCGTCTATTGATCCGATTTTGTTTAAATATTTCTTTCTGGTTTTCATATAAAGCTCTACATCTCATTTCTCTCGGGTAACGATTTTGACTTTATATCTAAACGTACAAAATGGCGATTTATATATATATATAAATATAATAAAAAGTCAAGAGGGAAACCAACGCGTTTCAACTATATATATATATATATATATATATATATATATATATATAAGTTGAAACGCGTTGGTTTCGCAGAGTTTGCCATCTTGACTTTTTTATTATTTTATTCCTTTACAAATACACTGTATCTGAAAATAATTTGCATACCCATTCTTAATATATATATATATATATATATATATATGTATATGTGTGTGTGTGTGTGTGTGTGTGTGTGTGTGTGTGTATACTATTAGACATTTTAGTCGATAAGTCAATAATACTCACACATACACACAGTATAAAGAACCTTCAGATATTGGAGGCCATCTACATTAAATCAAAACAACCCACACTTAATAAAATCACATTTCAATCTGGTCACAACACATTACATTGCATTTCGACAAATGGTTCTGTCAACATTTCCGTCTCTCACGTGGTGTGACGGCATAAAACCGCATTACAAATTTACGACCTGCCTCTGCTATTCGGGGACTGTTATCATCGCATAGCAATGTTTTATGTCAACACAAGAGAATGTCATCTTTGATGTTAGATGTCTTTATGTTAACGTCCTTCTAACCTCATTGAGGATGGCTCATCTGAGCCGAAAGCTTAGAATCAGCAGAATAAAAGTAATTATCCAGTTGTTGGACAATTTTTGTCTTTATTTTCACCTGAAATTAAAGC